>UZAN01040777.1:0-30000 GCA_900618425.1 Echinostoma caproni | reverse complement strand
GTACGCTGCCAGGTGCGTACCCGGTTTGTGTACGGGGTATCACTCTCACCAGGCGTTGACTGCCAATAAGTTCTGGCTGGCTGTGTCAAATAAGCAGTCGTTGATAAAACAGTCACAGCACTGCCGGCGAGGGGTGGGGGCCGACAGACTGGTCTCCTATCTCTCAGCCAAGTCCACATTAGCCCAATGACGGCTCTTTGAAAAAGGTCAAAGTGACTGGCCTTTCAAAAGCAAAGTTTCCAGCTGAAGTCCAAGAGCATAAGAAATTGACTCTATTGTGGTCCACCGTGTACGAACCTGCGGGCACTCGTGTCTCTCTCTTTCCCTGGGATTTATGATCCAATTGGGCATGACTTCCTGACTTGGATTACCGGTTATCATGAGACTGTAAACTCCCAACCCTATTCCGTTGCCATGAGGGTTAGATTTTGAATAACCAAAAACTACGGATTAACGTCCCTAAGAAAGTCCATCACCCGGTTGACGGAGATGAGTAGTATGCTGCCTTGGGTGGCGCGGGGACAGCATATTCTATCGAATTCGCAAGACTCCTCACGGATATCACATTCATGAAACTGGCTAATCCGCTCACAGAAAGTATTTGCAAAAAAGTAAGCAAAGTAAGTGATAGAAGGCAAAACTGAAATCCCCGAGAACTCGAGCCGAAAGTCGTGTGTTGTGGCCTACAACTGATTGATTTGTGTTCATACATGCCTGTGGCCAAATTGATTGATTGATCGATCGGTTGACTGACTGTTTGAATGCTGACTTGACGGCACTCGCATGTAGTGCGACGTGTGAGCCGATGTCGGCCTGCCTGCCTTCCTACAAGCTGATCGTTCCTGCTTGCTTCCTGGTTTCTGAAACGGCTACATATTTACTGGTTAAAGTAAACTTACTGCTTAATTCGTTGTGTGTTCACTTAATTTGGAACACAACATCGTGATTTCCTGAAGGAGAGCAATCCAAAGGGATCTATACTCAATGGAAGAAAACCATTTAATTACTTCAAGATTCAATGTAAACATGCATTTATAACCCATTTTATTAGATTTACAAGTGGAATTCAGTTCAGTGCACAAACACACATGCATTAGCAACCTCGTTCATTTCGTCCCGCGTAAAAAACCAAACCCAATTTGTGTTTCATTTGTATGGGGCGGGGGCGGGCGGGAAGGGACGAAATCCGTCGAAGCCTAAATGGTTAATCCATAACATTCGCTTTAGTGCATTAGTAGTTGAGACTTTCAACCAGGAACATAATAGATTCACGTATTCACCGATGGACAAATTTGACAGATATGAAGAACGCGTATGCGTTTTAATCTGTTCCATAGAGCACAAAATGAGGAACAGAATATATACATTTGGTTCCCACACAGGAAACAATGTTTTCTGACAGAACCACAATATCTGGTGTTTAGTCAAATGATAGCTAGCCGCTGCCAATTTTGTCTGCGAATCGCTGACACAGTTTTGTCCAGTTCCCATCTCTCGCGGTTTGGGGTGAGTAGGACAGTGGATTGGAATAAAAGTGCGTGTCCATTATTTGTTTTTTTTCAAACCCACAATCAGAAAGTTCCACTGACTTAAGTTGTCTTTACGTCCCAAGCGCTAATAGACCGCTTTCATTATTTGTTCAACATACCTCAACCCGGATTTGAAACTGAATTTTCAACGTCTCGCTGAAAGAACAACGAACGGATGATTTTAGCAATCACAACAAATTGTGTACATGTATATAAATCACTGTCAATTGGGCGGACCCACGTTAAGACTGGAGGACTGATGGAAGCGGTAAAAAAATGTAAGTTTTAAGCAAAAGTTGAGTACGAACGCTGGATGATGGATCGTCCGGAGCAGAAAAATGAACAGTCACCCACCACAGCAGCCTGGGATAGTTTAGAATGAGTTGTCTTTTAGCTGGCCGACTGAGAGTGGAACGAGGGTGGGTGGGGTGTAGTTTCGAGTGAGTCATGGAATCGTGAGAGTTATCAAAACCAGAAGGAACACAAGAAGAGAGTGGCAGCTCTAGATGTGATGCCTAAGTGAAACTGTGCAAAAACAATTCAGATTTTAAGAGCGCAATTTGAACTGAGGTTTCTTTTTTCGGAAAACAATCTAAAGATAGTCGCACATTTGACTATTATCAGTAAGTGTATAGCAATCAAAACATAAATAAAGTTGAGTTGAAGGTAGACTCTCAATCACCATGCATCCATGACCTGGGCCCCGTGCAAATGTGCACTAAGCGTTGGCCTTGAAATGGTCCAGTGCAATCAATACCATCGGCACACACAAGGACAGACATTCATCGTCATTTAGCAAAATGACTTCCATCATTCGAATAGAATTAGCAAGCTTTAACTTTCACCAAAGTAGTACTGCTTTAAAAACCCTGAGATTCCGGTGGGCAGTAGGTGAGGAGGTCGAATGCGGTTATTCATGGTGTCAAAGAGGTTTGGCCAATCGGTATTGAATGAGTGACAAAGCCCATGTTGACACAGGAATTCCTTGATTTGGTTTTGCAGGCTGAGGAATCCGTAAGCTAAGGATTGTATCAAACACGCTCAGTGCACAACATACCCACATCTCAAGAAGGTTGATAGTCCTTTTTTATTCATATATTTATGTTCATTGCGATGTGATCTGTCGGGACTTGAAACCCTTTATCCTGAGCTACACGGTCGACGATCACCACCTTGTGCAAATGGCTCCATCAATTTAGAGTATAAAGATTGAATTAGCCCATTCGATTGTTCAGAGGTCCCAGACACTCTTTATTGTCTTGGGTGTGGGTTTCACTCCTTGGGACATTGTTAATTCCACACGAGGTTAATGCACTCAGATGCAATGGATATCATTGTGATAACTGACAAAGAGCAATGGACATCTGACGAGTATCATACAGGACGAAACAGCTATCCAGTGCTCTTTGTTGGTTATCACAAATATTTTCATTGCATCTGAGTGCATTTACCTCGTGGGGAATTAATGATCTCCCAAGGAGTGAAACCCATACCCAAGATTATCAAGAATACCTGATGCCTCTGAACAATCGAATGGGTTAATCCAAGCTTGAGATTCCAAAAAATATTTATATTCATTTTATATTTTCTGCAAGAAGACTCGATACTAACTTTTATTTGAAGTAAAGTATTTTGTAGAAAAATATTTATTTGACAGGAAGGTCAGTAGACTTTATTTGTTCGGTGGCAAGACATGTGCATTCGGTTTCGTCGACAAGCTCTCAGGATCTGGGTTACTTTTATTTACGTCGCAAGCAAAGTTATTCGTTGGAGTTGGATTGGTCGACTCAAACAACACTTCAATTAAATGTTTATGGTGATCTCTAATGTTCAGCCAGCCAGCCAGCCAGCCAATCAGTCAGTCAGTCAGTCAGTCAGTCACAATTAGGATGTTCCCCAAGTTGCGTATTTTGTGATGGCAAATAGTTTGAAGCGTTCAATTTCAAATCAACTTCACTGAATATATGTAGCGTAATTACATTCATTTTCGTTGATGTTGCCTAGCGGATTACTTGAGCAGCCAAGATGTGATATTCCTTTTGAAGAATTTTGGAAATGAGAAAATGAAGGACCTTTACATTTCAACTACTACTGACCGATATAAATTACTTGGTTTCCTTAGTTTAAAACCCATGTGTGATCTAATTGCTTTAGTCTTGCATGGTTACGTTTTAAGTTTTTGAACTTCAGTCGGTTGAGAATCTAGCGGAATTATTCAATCTGAATTTTCTAAAAGCTACATTTCTGGATTATTCAAAAGCTACGGACAAGTTAATGATACTGATAATCGTGCGAATAAAAAAACATTATAACAAACTACTTCCACTCCGTGCTATCACATGCGTGTTTCATTTCAGTTTCAGTTCGTACAACCATTAACCATGCTCATTCATGCGTTGGTTTGGGTTGATACCTCTTCTGGCTGCCAATTTGGATGAAGCATTAGGAAAAAGACGGGAAATTTTAACTAGAGTCGAAGGGAAAATGGAAAATTTCACTAGACTAAGATTGCAAAGAAACTGAGAAGATGCAAGAATGCAACCGTTTACGACACTCAGCCATATCACTCAACGTCTCTACCCACCGGTTACGATCATTCCGAGATCCCCAGCCAGGGAGCCTAACGAGACCTATGTGATTGCGTCTCCCGGTTAGGGTTTTCACACCCTCATACCAGGTCTTATTCTGTTCACCGCTGACTTTGTTCCACCCACTACCTGCCTCGGCAGGCATCGCGCACCATGGAAACCTGTTTGTTAGCGTGCGTAATACATCCCCCAACGAAGGTAATCTATGGAGGTCGATCCCTTGCTCCAGTGAGCGCCCGCCGTCACCGAAAACTCTGCGCCTGTTTATAGCTTTATAGCCTTATATAGCTTTCAAGTGGAATCATTGAAACAGTTTATTGCTAGTCACATTCCGAAGCCGCGTGTCTACGAGTACTGTGTAACCGTCATGTTTGATAAAATATTCCGAGTGGGCTGTACAAACTGTCTGTCAGATCCGCCTGCACAAGGGGACACATGCACAACTGGTTTGCTCGTATTTGTGAAAGTTGTGCAAGCAATTACACTTGAAAGTTTCGAAACTCTATTCGAGCCACGCATAGATACTCAGTCATCATCGGCAAAGTGGACACAGATAACACATTTGCTAGCGTAAGACAATCTAAATACAGTCAAAACGTATTTGGGTAATAATATCAACGCGTTGCTAGAAATCAACATTTAACTTATCAGCCTAGTTTATTCGTATTCAATGTCAACTATGTATGCACACCGGTTCGACTGAGATTCTAACTTGAACACGAGGGTTTCCTTATTTGATGTAACCCAGTTTCAAACTGACCCTGAGAAAAACAACACGCTTCATGCTGAAACTAGGTTCTGACAAAGGCATTCTGATTTGATACAAAACGATGTTCCGAAGCTCTCGAATCTATCTGATAGATACGTCATCATCTGATGGTCTGGTTTAGTGATTTGGTTTTACAGAGTCCATCCGGTCTATGACCGGGGCTATTGAGAGTATGCTAGACTGCTTTTTGCACGAATCTACCCGCTTTCCACGTAATCACTTGATAGATTTTCCGTTCGCTAAAATCAAAGCTGTTGACTGCATTGAGAAAAAGCCGAAATTCCGATGCACCAGTCGGTGGATAAATGCTGCCATGACACAGAATGGAATGGAATGGAACAATTTGAAATTCTAAACTAACTAATGCTTTTCTTCGGAAGGTGTTATTTCGCCATGACACTCTAATTTCGAGTAACAAGTAGAACGACTTCTTGTTAATTCCTGTTCAGACCAATTTACATACCAAAAACATTTTGAACACTTTGGTGAGGTTGATGGCACTAACTCACATAGATATTTCCGAGTGTTATTTCCTTTTACAAAGTGGATAACCAGTAGCTCGTGAGTCATGTGTATGTGTGTGTGTGGCGGGGGGATGAGAAGGGGCTGCAATTTTAAAATAATACTTGTTCTGCGAGCGGTTTGAGAAAATTAAAGATGCATTCTATCACTGGACGGCTTCAGTTGTTATTTCCGTTTGTTCTTCTTTCTCTTTGTTCCCAGAGCTCTCATTCGGATATGGTTGCCACGGAACCGGAGAGACCACTGCGAAGTCACAGGTCAGTCTAATAGTCATTACTTTTATGCTGATCAGAATCAGATGGAAATATTGAGATGAATATTCGGTAGACAGTGATCGGAAATTGTCAGCTGGTGCATCAAGTTACTAGTGTCGAGGACAGTTTCGTCCTAGGACATATTATAGCAAACCGTTTTGTAACTTGATTTGGTCCCTGATCAATCAATCAACCAATTCAGCAAATAGCACAATCACATATTTCATTTTCTTTGCGCAAATTTTCTTTCTCTTTTGTTCTAGTTCACATAAAAAGTGGATCGAGATGACGACATCCCCATCGGTTACAGTGAATGCTGTTCACAAGGTCACATCACGTCGTACCACCTGTATGCTTCGTGCATGGCTTCGAGAACACAAAGCCAATCCGTATCCAACCAAAGGGGAGAAAATTATGCTGGCCGTGATCACTGAAATGTCACTTACCCAAATTTCCACTTGGTTTGCTAATGCCAGAAGAAGATTGAAAAAAGAAAATCAACTCTGTTGGAACAAACGTGGACGTCCTCCAAATGATGCCGGGGAAAGAAAAGCTCATCAGTTTCGACAACTCGGTTTGCCCATCAGAAATGATGAGATTCGCAAGAAATCTGGAAGCACTACTGCACGACCTGGTTTGGATACCATTCAGCACAACTCCAGGATACAAACCGATTCATTTATTCCCAACTTCAACCGAGCCCGTCTGTTTTCAGATGAAACAGAAACACAGATCGACCGATCTAACAACAGTCCTAGTTTGGAATCCCTCCCTGAGTGGTACCTGAATCGCTTGAATTGGAAACATCAGAGACAAGCGGATAAATTATGTGATAGTACTGGAAATCCCCGATCAGAATTTTCGTGTTTAAAATCGCATAAACTTGAAGAGTCTTCACGATTTTCCACGTACATGACTGAGTCCCTCGGACAGTGCGCCCCGGAAAAAGTACAGCTCCTTCCATCACAGACGCACTCGCAGTGCTCACCGTTTTCCCCCGATCATCTGTCCAATCCTCTCATACTTCCTCACCCCAAGATCTTTTGGGATGAAGGAAGATCAAATTGTTATGGAATACTTCAGCGGTATTTGGCCTCAGCTAGTACGAACTGGAATTGTAGTCGGACCACATTTCAGCGTCTGTACGCACTGTTTTTTCAATATTATCAGGAAGATCTCGTTAGAAATAATTCATCTGAACCGGACCGCACCATAGATTCGATTCATGTGTCGGATTTTCAAAACAATTCAAATAATTATGGTGAATATTTATCCATCAACCCAAAAGACGATCATAGCAATGGTGCAAACTACCCATCCTATTCGGTTCCTTTCTTGAATCAAACGAATAAAGAATTAAACATTCAGTGATATGCTGAAAGGAAGATCACCACGTGATTTATTGTTTTTTGTTTTTCTGATTGTGTTTAATTGCTTTAGTTGACAAGTATAACAAAACTCTCTTTCTCTTCCATTACTTCTTTCGTTCTTTTCTGTCTCCAGTTGACGTCAATGTGAGTGAGGTGGGATGAAACTATTTCAAGTATATGGTCAATGAAATCACACGCGACCCTTACAACCCCCCCCCCCTCTCAAAAGCCTCTCCAGACCGCCACGTGAGGGGTTTACGCTTAATAGGCAATCATTGCTATGATGAAAAAGCAGAAAACCAGTGATAATTTCCGAGGAACTGGTGGTGAATGTTCCTTTAATGAACTATACACTAGTATTGAAATACCCAACGTTCGTAGAAAGCATTATGTTGGGGACGAATCTGACACGCCACTAAACAAGATCATCCCCATCATCTCGTTTCCATGGTGAAAGAGGGATTTTCAAACGGACACCACAGGCTTAAGAGCACGACAATCTTTGCGGTAGACCTTAACGAGGAATAAATTTTTCGGTCTTTTTTTCAAATTCACAAAGGGGTGCGAGTTCAATTCGCGGACGGGACGGTGAATTTGCACCATAGTTGAGCTCTGATAAGAGCGAAACTCCAGTCTAACTTTTCCGTGGTCATGAACGAATCAAGACTGGTTCACGAATATGAAGTCAAATCTAAATTGTTTTGTTGTAGTTGTTGTTCAGAAACTTGTCAGGAGCCTGCAAGTCACTTAACATGGTAATGTGCGTGAGGTCCAACACGGAAAAGCAATCGAAGCACCCGAGTAGAAGCCTCGACAGATCTGTCATTCAGAGTCTGTATAGATTTTGGTTTCATATATCGTTTGTTGGTGTCGTTGGTCCTTGGTCAGGAACTCTGTGATTAAATCAAATCCCGTTTAAAGATGCTGGGTGATATTGTTATGTGCCACTGACATCGTTACGTGTGCATGTACTCTTTTCTATATATGTGTATGGTTTTTACTTTTTCCACTAAAAGTTAAACTGCAGTAGGCGCGCGAGAGAGAGAAAAAAGAGAGAAAACGCATTGAAATGAGCGGTGCATGTTACACCGAATCTTGTTTGATTGGTGCCAGGGTGAACACTGATAGCTAGATTCAAACAACATTGCAAAATAGAAGAGCTTTATGGCAAGTTAGGGCACAAAGACCCCGTAATTCAAAATGAGAGGTCTACGAAGTCTCTCAGTTTATCTCAGGGGCACTGATTCCCTGGTCACTCAAACTCCTCCCATAAAATAAACATCGGTAACATTTCGTGAGATTACTCTGGCGCTGAGATAATGTGGTTATTACAAGGCGATACTGGAGTATTTAACTAGATTTCCAGATGAATTTATCCCCGTAGAGAGCAAATTAAAACCAGGTATGTGTTTGCTGTGACCTGCTACAACCGTTTTGGATTTCATGAGCCATGTTAATTTGTCGATCAACGGTGGTGGCCCAATTGTAAAGTCACTAAATCGTCACCCCGGAGGACGTGTGTGCGAATCCCATCATCACCGTCTGATCCTCTTTAGGTGTCGTAGGACAGCCCATTGATTCTCCGTTTTCCCCTTCCTGAAAATTGTCATTAAGTATTCAATAAAAAATTAAAAAATATTCAACAAAAAGTGAAAAGGGAAAAAGACAGAAAAGAACCAACTGAACTACAGACCTCGCAGTCGGATCCCTAGCACCTTTCCCACTTGACAGAATGATAAAGAATAATTTTCATAGTATATTGCAAACTGGTAACGATGCTCATGTGAGCACTAGCCTCAAGTGTAAGTATGCTTTTCGAGTCAAATTGAATATGAACTTGTCAGGACTATTCGGGTTCACAGTTCACATTTTCTCTGTTTTTTGTTTTCAATTTATGTGTCTTCTTATTCTCTTGGTTACGTTCAACCGAGTAAACTGAAAAATGTCCGTCATTTTTCACTTTACTAGGTTTCCACAGCTGTTTACTTTTGCCCTATTGTCGTTTTACAATGTTCCCCAATCAATTCGTTCATCGCTTTGAGTGAACTCCGTAAACTTAGTACCTATGGTTCTTTAGGGTATTAGGTACCTGAACTTGTACCAGATGGCGCGATAAGGCAAATTCTTGACTGATAGCAAAAGAAAGCAAATTACATTCTACCCATTCTCAGAAAATCTTGCATTACTATGAGGGAATTCATCCGTATCCCGGGACAACAGGAAACAAAAGCTTTAGCACATTAAAAATGAAACAGTACGAAAATTGATTAGAGTAGGGGGAGAGTAGATAGAATGTAGATTGCATCGGATTGCCCTGCGTCAAACCGATCGGTGTTTGCGTATTAGGCAGAGAAATAAAGAGAAAAACTGAGGCAATTTTACAGGAAGGAGTCAAGGTCGTTTGAAAAATCGACAAGAAAATCGACCAGTAGGATGATACTTTCCACAAATATTCGATTCGACTCAAATAGCAATCAGTTGTCACATTAGCGAAGAAAGTTATCGCTAGAAATCCGACTAAGAACAGTGTACTGTGTACGCATTTTTCCGTAATAAATCTGTTCCTTCAGGTCCGTAGATGGTAGTCCACTTTGACTATATTTTCGGCAGAGCTGTTTGCTGCCGGGAGCGTTTGTGAGTAAGGAATCGGTAAAAGTTTCGCTGGGATTGTGGATGTCCCCTTGTAGCATATTTCCAAGATTCTTCATGAGTTCTTCCACGAAGATGCATATCATCCTTACATCAGACAATTTCGCTGCTTAATATTAAGTCAACCATGGGCCGAACAGTGTACATAACTTAAATTGAAATCCGACGAAGAATCCGGAACAAAGATTTCATCTTTTATAAAGTCATAAATAACTGTGAATTATTATTCTCACCACTCATAACCACTTGCAGCCACTCTTCCATGAAGTTTAATTACTGACTGAACAGCTGGAAAAATGTTTTCCAATCTATAGTTCCCTAGCACAATGCACAACCTGTATTTGCTGTTCATCGTCGGTTTAATTCTAAAAGCGATGTTAGACAACGACATTCCTGACCAACGACGGTAGCTCATCAAAGAAGATAACTCCATTTCCAAGGCTCGAGCAGCGTACGCAGGACTTAAACACCTGTGGCGGCAACATAACTTTTCACTGAAGTTGGAAAGTTGAGTATACTGCACCACTGTACTGTCAGTTCTACTTTACAGTGATAACTTGCACTGGCGGGTAGAAGACATCCATCACGTAGTGGTTTTCGACAATTGATGCTTACGTAGTCTGGCCCAGGTCGGATGTATTGAGTGGTCATAGCTGCGAACCGACAACAATGGCCATTTTGCTGTCGCTTCTTTTCAGACCAGAATGCTTTTAAAAGTATGTATGCGTAGTTGGACTGTGTACTCTGTGTGTTGACCATAGAGAGGTTTGCTTTCTTTTCCCGTCCGTAAAAATATGCCTAATCCCTGTCCTCCTTACACATTCTCACTTATCTTGTATGCATTATGATTTTGACAACGATCATTGAAATTCGCTTCCCGGTACTACTCTGTAAAATGATAATGATGTCCATATTCGACTTCGAGTACATCCGAGTGCATCCGTGCTCAATGGGTTGCATTTATGTATGACCAAATGTGCTTCACTCAATCGGTAGATCGACCACCGAACGAAAGGCTGTGTTCCTATCCTGTGTTAAGTTGACTCACGATGTGCTTGATCCCTTTTTGGAGGATAACACATGTAAAAGTGCACCGAGGCCAATCTGAGTCGTGATGATAAATGCCGAATGCCTGAGATAAAAAAATGGATTTAGAAAACAAAACGAGAATTCGCTCGTATCATTCGAGGACACATATCTTACCAAACGCAACTTAATACCACGTAGAGTACCCGGTACAAAGGCATCACTATTTGTAAAATCATGGATAACCGAGAGTTCATATTATGTCGCCACCTATCACACTTGCTGAACTATTAGAATAAAACAGATACATGTAATCAGGCTGTGTGAAAAGATGTGATGAGGATGATAGACGATGCAACAATAAGGATGAGAACCCATCCGCTAAAGGTGGGTAACAAATGGAGAAGCTGCAGGTGCTAGGTTGCTGTCATTTGGTTCCAAGGCCTCGGTGTTGTTCGAGGGAACCTCGAACCTTAATAGACGTTAATTACCAAAAAGCTTAGGGCCCAGACTGAACCCACTCTTACATTCACTCATTCGAACGTTCACACCTGACCATGTAAACTTAGTAAAGGATTCATTTGGACGTGATTCTCTTGCTTACCCGGCCAACCGATGTCAGTTAGCTGCCGTTTGTTGATTCTCGTCTAAAACACACTCAACCAGTAGTCAAGGACATAACATTCCCGGGTTAGGGGACGAACAGTCAATCCCCATCCTTTACCCCAGAAAAAACAAAAATTTCAACCTCACTCGGTAACCCGTTTAAAAAGCAGCTCGGCTGGTGGAGTGTGTGCTGTACAAAAGACGTAGGCGGCTTCCCTAGGTGGGTTCAAATCCTGCCGAGGCTACTGGACTTTTCACAATTTCAACATAAAACTTCAATCTGCCAAAACAACCATTAGAAAAATTTGGTGTCCAACGAGTCCTATAATCCGTCCAGTTCAATCGCTCGACGTATTGGACTGCAAAGAATGTGACAAACCTAGGGATGCCTTTCATGTCTTGATCCGCCAGAAACGTAGCCGTCTGCTACGGTTCACTGAAGCGGCTGCCATTCGACATTACAAGCTCGATTTATATAAACAGACCTAATTTGTGGCTAGCCTCACGCTGCCCGCTGGTCGGTGTCAATGTCCCCCTCTCTCCCTTCCCCTCCCACCACCCTGCAGTGATTCCATTCACTCCCCCTATGCACAATCCGGTTCATGTTGGTGACCATTGGCCTTCGTATTGATTGATTTCCCTTCCCCGCGTGTGTTCGTCTGTCCCCAAACCTGTCACTCTTTTAAACAAACGTGATCCGAATGTATGTATGTACACAGCTGATGAGATTAGCACGAAATAGTTGAATTCAACCCACATCCTGTGATCATGATGCATCTTCTTGCCCTCATGAAATTGGTTGCATGAAATTTGAACTTTTGGTTATCTATGGCGAAATCACTTCATCTCGACTGCATGGATTTTTAATTTTAATATACTCGGTCCAATTTTTAACGTGAGACGCTTGAAGCGGCACTCAGTTTGTAGAATACCCGTAGAATGCGATTGGTGAGATTAGCTTGAAGTTACAACTGTCTAAATTGAATTTAAAAATGTATCAAAATCTTAGTTCGTGTAAAGTGAAACAGTGCATTGTTCAGAGGACATCATCATCATCATCATTATTGTACAGTGTACTACAGTGCAGCGAACTTCACTGATCGCTACCAAACTCACAATGCATACAAGTTAAGTGAGAGTATGTTGGGAGGACAGGGATTGGGCATATTTTAGGAACGGGAGAAGAAAGCGAACATCTATGGTCAGCACACAGAGTACACAGTCGAACTGTGCATACACTTGTTTTCCAGTGTTCTTGTCTGATAAGTGACAGCACAGTCTCCACTGCTGTCGGTTTGCTGCCAAGACCTTCGGTATCTCCAACCATCCGATTTCGGAGTCTTTTGGAAGACGAGAGACATCTACTCTATCTAATCCCTCTGTACATTTATTTATGCCTCGTTTCCACGTCATCTGCTGGCCTCCAAGGGGCTTTATCTAGTCCGCAACAGCCACTGCGAACAAGGTGCGCTGCGGTAGGCAAACTATAGACATAAGCAAAACGTGTCCTAACCAACAAAGCCTATTGAGCTGAATTCGATGCGATAGCGAGTTTATGTTTGATGCATTCCCAAACACCCGATGACTTACTTCTAGATTACTAACTCGCTCAATCCATTCAACCTGGGATAGACTACGCAAGCATCGAAATTGTCGAAATCCATTAGGCGATGGATGCCTTCTACTCCCGAATTTAATTTCTCTCGGAGAAGCGCGCCCCACTGAGAACAACCCAACTTCAACGAGCATACCATTAGGAAACACTGGAGTGTGTACCAACGACAAAATAATGCTTAAATGTTGTGTCGCTTCTGTTGAATGAAGAGTGAACAGAGATCACCAACAACGGGGCTCATACATTGTTTGCTCAAACGCGGATTTCATTCATCTTAAAACTATTTTGCACAAAACCTTATCTTAAAGCATACAATCATTGTCGGGAAACTGTTCCTGAGGGATTGAAAAGCACAGCTTAGAAACAGTTATCGAAGACCGGCATCTGCCTTCTTAGAAGGCCTGCTTGATCAATAAAGTATTTTGTACTAAATAGATGAATTGAAAGTCTTCTCCCTTGGTCACTCACAGCTAATTATTGATGCAGTATAACAATCAAACTGGGAAATAACACCGGTTACCATAATAAAGTGCGATTGGGGTTCCATGCCTATGAAGTGGTCCATGAGGGAGGTGGTAATCCCAAGTAATGCAGTTTGTAACGTAAATTTCGAATGGAAAGCCAGCCGTAGAAATAAAATGATTAATAAATGTATTAATATTTACAGACAGAAATACCTATTGTTGTGCGAGGTTCTTAATCTTTGCGGGACACTGTTTGGAATCCGGTCTTTTTATCAATAAAAATCCAAGAAGATTTGTCAAACATGGCGCTACTCTAAAGTCATCTGGTCGTCATAATCAGACCTTTGTTTCTGCCATACTTCATTCGTGAGAGCTAGTTTCACCACTTTTAGTAGCTGAACGGTCTTCTTCGTTGAAGTGAAGGGAGGGGAGGTTGCCTCCCCTTCACTGAATTAACAAGTATATTGAAACGAAAGTGTATACTTCTAGTAATCTCTGTCTGATAGATGACTGGTATATGGTAAAGATATCACCGATAGGGATATACATTTGTCGTGAAAAAATACTAAATGTTTTCTTCCAGGGAGTCCGTTTGAAAAACGTCGTACTTCTTCAAAGTAACAATTTCATAGCGGAAAACTACTTTTAGTTGTGTGCTGTGTTGAATTTGCTGCTGGGAATTCAACTCTTTGCATCCAATATAAGTTGCATTTAGCTACACTTAGCTACACTTAATATAGGGTAAATAAAACCACTGCGTCGGAAAATAATCAATTTAAATTCAGACGGACGAACAATGGAAAATATTTTTGAATCAAATAGACTCCATGACTCTATGACTCCGCCCACATCACACACTCTCACCGCATCACGCAGACCGACTTCGGTCATCGCACGTCACTTGGTTGAAAGCGGCCATAGGGTAGACCTTACGAACGCGTTCTCGGTTTTATCACGTCATCGAGACAAACACCGGCTAAGGAAACTCGAGGCATTATCGATCGCTCACAACAAACCCACAACGTGCGTCCAAAAGCGTATGACCTTTACCCCTGGCCTTCCCTGACTGTAACCAATCACGTGCATCACACACAATGTACACAATCACACACGCACACACACATGATTAGTATTAACTAGATTTCTTAATTCGCTTCATTTGTCCATCTTGTTCGATGTTATACGTACGCGACCGATGAGAGTATACGGAAGGAATTCCTCTCGCAGTGTTTGTCTTCTGACTTGCCTGTTCAATTAGATACAATTAAAACTTTTATATTGGAAAACGTTGTCGTTCTGCCAATAATACCCATGTTTCCACGATGCAGAACAAGTTCTAACTGTTGTTTGAACGACCGAAGAGGAGTCGGAAATGATCTCACGGATACTCCATGGTCGTCTAGCCCGTGTTGTATTGTAATATTTGTTTACCTAAATTCCTGTACGAAGACAAACAATCAACTTCGCATTTATTGTCATTATTATTGCATAAGTTTAAGGGATTGAAAGGGCCACTGTGTTTTCTGTTTGCTTTCTATTTAAGTCGTTGATAAACTGTACGGGCACAGTCTGTTTGTACATATGGATGTGCGTCCACTGCTGCTCACCCCCTCAGGCGGTCAACAGGATGATTAATTTACATTATTTAATTAAGGAAGTAAAACGTGTTTGCCTATTCACATTTGAAGGCAAGATAACAGATAATCAGAAAGAAACTTTTGTCAAAGAGCATAGGAATTCCCATTTGATGGTAAATAGTAATCGCCTTTACAGTGAAAAACTATGATCATTTTCAAGGGATCGATCAAAGTGAAATGTGCTCGTAAAATGGAAACCTATATGCATGCTCCAGATAATCCGTCCGTCCGTCCGTCCGTCTCCCCATTCCACGTTATCGGGGACCACCCGTCCGTGAAAAATAAAAATTTCAAACACATCCAAGAGAACGAATGTGTGCAATTTATTTTGTGTCTTTACCAGTACCCAATTAAAAAGTCCTCATTTAAAGAAGCATACACCAATTTGGTAAAGATTTGTTGACAGCGAAACATGTTCCGAGCGAGCAAACACACACACACACATGCCTTGCCTGTCTGCTCCGTTTAAACTTCAAAGTGGTAAAAATCAATTCAGCCATAGTTGAAATCAGAACAATGCATATACATATATGTATATATGTGATGATAATTGTTTTGTGCTTTCTGCATAAAAGCAAGGTGCAAATGTGAAAGGAGGTGGGGCTGGGCTGGGTGGGGCGGGGTCTGGGAGATAAGCGATCATAGATTGGTACGATCACGCTACTAAGCGTAACCCTAAGAGCATTGATTGAACTGATTATGTATTAAAATTCACTGTTCAACTCTTGTGTCACCTGTGTGTGTATGCGAAGTGCACTGACAATCATAAGATCGACCGAAAATAGTGAACATGATAGTATTAAATTGTTCGAATCGATAATTGTGACAGAAGCAATAACTGTCCGTAGACAATAGGGTTCTTGTTCTTGTCTGTTCGATTATCATTGATATAGTGCAATAAAATTGTTAGTAATGTTCACATACATTTCCCAACGAGTTTATCCCCCCCCCCGGCAAAGAAACGCATACATTTTTCTGGTACCTCTACCGTAATCATGTACCGTATACAATGCACTGTAAGTGAGTGTGTGTGTGTGTGCAACGTAGATCGTAACTTTATGCACACTTGTACAAATACCGTGACTGTTTACGCCCAGTTAGGTGTCAACTAAACGACCGGATAGTCGATATAGATTGTGAGAACATTATTTAATGTTTTGTCATTCATTGGTATGATATGCACGCTCTAATGCGCACATATTTGTACATATTTTATCGAACNTTATCGAACAAGCAAATAAACAGATCAGGTGTGTATTAGCAACTCAATCCTAAGGGGACAGTAAAACAAAACAATTGCTTTCAATGAGGTTTGGTTAACCACAAAGTAGAACGTGGTCTCAATGTGTGCGACTGATGTTGCCCAATCCTTCACTGTTTTTCTGTATCGGGGATAGTATGGGAACTCAGTGTTTGTAAACAATAATCCAGGGTACGTTTTGAACCACACTCTATGTAACGGGAGTTTTAAGGTTCAAACTTTTAATGAGCCCGTGCGTGATATACTGGATGATTTTTAAAATAACTAAGCACGAACCACGCGTTACTGTTCAAATGCACACGAAAGTTATTACAAATCATTTTGATGTGTGATGAGGCAACCCAGCTAGCTCGATGGGGGTTGGCACGTCGGAATACTACCTCCACCCCAGTGTCCGGGATTCGGTGTACATCTGTTCTGCTTCTGATCCCTAACAGCGATGAAGCAGTTATCCAATGCGACTTTGCGGTTCACTCTGCTTGAGGAATACACTTTTGAAATGGAGCTAATTTGACATTACTCCTATTTGGGAAAAAGATTTAATAAAGGATTATGGCTGAACAGAACTCGATTCGGACGAGGGTAGCGGTTCCGTCTATTTACTGTATTGACACTCAATGAATTACAGCTGACTCTCACGAGGCTGGCAACACAAAACCGGTTCAGTTTCATTGAGATATGAACGGAAAAGATAATGTTCGACTGTCTTTTCAGTAGACTCGGACAGAAATCGCAGACTGACTTGATGCGGAATTCACTAATATTACCGAGTCAATTGATTACTTGATCTTCGAAATATCGTCTGGGAATGCATCTTTTTCTGATTCCACTCAACCACCGCTTTCCACAAGCAGTTCAGAAGGAGGATTACGGATTGTTGTATCCAAATTATCTTTGCCACTTCTATAGCACTTTTCAATGAGTTTTAAAATTAGAATATAAGGTTTACTTGAACGAATCCCGTCAGATTTGGTTCCATCCATCTTATAGGCATGTTTAGCAGGTCAAACGTAAGTGCCCTGTCTGCCTGATAATGAGAATCCGATCGATCGTCTCCGGTTTCCAATGAGTCCCATGGAACCGAACTGGTAAACTGATTAAAAAATTTCGTTTTACTGCACGTTTTCCTTCACTCATGATTGAATAAATGAATGATCCATGCATTCTCGTTAAAAAAGCACCACAAATCGCTCGTTTCTAATAATAGCACTCAAATATGGAATACTCAAACTGGATCGCTTGCGCTTCTCAGGCTCTTGTTACCTGTCATAAGCTTACACTGGGTATTAGAGTTTTGCTGAAGTTCAGTCAGCCTCTCGGTCGTTATTATACAAACAACTCCATTGTTCATTACCTGGCACACATTGCTATAGGATTAAGGTTCGGAGGAAATTCACAACAAATTTTGATATTCGCAACTTTAAATATACTTTTGATACTTTTAAAATTTTATTTTGGTGTACTTGCGTTGTCGTAGTGATCTAAGTCTCCAAGATAACGCCACTCAAGGGATTACTCATTACAGTTTCTGGAAAACAGGTCAATAGCATCAACCAATCAGAAGCTGTGACGGAGAAAATGCAAGCAGGCGATTGGCCAGGACCTGTTTCACCAATGACGTTTCTTCTTACAAATTATGTAGTCCTAATGAGTTCTTCCTATAAATGAGCCGCTGCTTCGGTGGGCTTCCTCCTGAGGCTCGATAATAGTGGTACTTTGACGGACAATTACCAGTATCACTCCGTGTTTCGCTTGCAATTCGTAATTCATTCCCACCCCGATTAACACAGAAAGTTTGTTTCCTGGCCTAAAACCTCAGTATACACATTCTCAAGATGGTTGATACAATAAAATACAATATTCCAAAGACCTTCGGATATGACATAATGTTGATAACCGAAGGATTTCACTTCGATTATCGTTTAGTAAAATGCAGCTCATAGGATAAAATTGATACCTCCAGAGCTTCCTAGGCATTCAGCTCACTTCTCACTCAGCTACGCACACAACGAAGTTCACCGTATTAAATCAAATCTCCTGATATTTTTTCTTTTTGAGTAGATGTAATGGAATTTAAGTGGTAAGGAAGACCAATCAAACGACTTTTCGCTCAGGCAGCGCAAATCTCATTCGCAACTCGGGGGAGTTGATTTCAGACTAGTGAGCTTCGAAGAATCATCAGAATGATTGCGTGTTACGTGTTGGAAATTCGATGCAATCAAACCTGGCGAACTCGACGTCAGGGCCGATTTCAAAATTTTCAACTACCTCACCTATCCTATTTCTCAAGAACTACGTTGATGTGAGTTGTAAAGCAGTTTATTATTTTTGTTTGGAAGGAGGAAATTTATGGAATTTTCCTATATTCCTTGATAAATTTCTGCTGAATCTGATGCTTTGGACGAGTTTGAAGATAACGCAGAGATAGACAAATATTCACCGTTGTGATATTTAGACCATGAAAG
Source organism: Echinostoma caproni (assembly GCA_900618425.1). Classification (NCBI taxonomy): domain Eukaryota; kingdom Metazoa; phylum Platyhelminthes; class Trematoda; order Plagiorchiida; family Echinostomatidae; genus Echinostoma; species Echinostoma caproni. The sequence goes on along the minus strand of UZAN01040777.1, from coordinate 11,245 downwards.
CTGGGTCACAATGCGCAGAGTGGCAGAAATTCGGGCAGCGTCGAACTGGAGGCCAAGGGGAACGCAAATGCCGTACACGGCCACCTGGAGTAAACACTTGATATGATGCGAGTGAGATAGAACTTTCGAGAACCTATCCTAGAAGAATGGGCAGTTGTCATACGACTAAAAAGACGTATCCGGACCAAACCTATGTGAAATCTAGATGCGGCTACTCCTGGCAAATTGCGGTCACAGGTGGTAAGATTGATGATAAATAGTTTTCCGAAACCTCTCGATTGCCAGGTATCGTTTATGTGATACTAATCAGGAAACTGTTGCCTCTCAAGGTCAGCGACTTTCAGCGATCCACTCCTTTGAAAACAGCTTCGGGACCCACGTAAAACCGGAGGAACTCGGATGAGATGGTTGTGCAGCGTACACTAATATAGAAAATAAGCAACAAAACATGTGCGAAGTATTTCACTTCCGAGAGAATGGTATACCAACGTGAAAGTAAATGTAGTCAGGGGTTGATGAGCTAAGAGATTCAAAGATGACTAACTCGCTCAGGGAGTCGTTGATAGGAAAGATACAATAGACAAATATTTTTGTACTTGTTAATCTACAGATTGAAAGACTGAATGGAACACGTTCAAATCCGAAGCCCGCCTAGCGAGAAAACGAAACCGACCGTTCATAAACATAGACCAGTTTATTGGACGCTTGCGTTTTGATAGACGTTTTAAATCAGTCCATCGATAACAGTGATCTGAACGCAGCACTCAATCAATCAATCATTCAATCACTGCATGAGTGGAGTAGACAGCTCACGTGTTTTTGGACCGCATGCCTGGAGTGAACGATATACATTTATCACACGCGCAGAAGTAGAAGAACCGTTACCAAAACCATTGTCTTGTCCGATTTACTGAAGCCTGCTAGGTTGAGAATGGATAATTTTTCCTTACATGAAGAATTTTCACACTCCCAGAGATATAAAAAGATTATTACAGGCCCTGATCTGTGTGCACTCCAACCCACCATTTCGATTACAAGTGTTCGGATTTTGACTCATTTATCTATCATGGCATCCTATAACAACCATGGAGAAACCAATTAATTTCACCCCATTGTATTATATTCTTCCGCAATTAAATTGACGAAACTTCATCTTACTCCTGCCCCTCCGATCTTTTCATAACATAATTTTTTATTACCAGTGAAACTGGTCAGTTTGGAACATATTAAACTGACGAAATCTTCATCGGGGCATCCGATGTGATTTCACAGATATCTCGTATTGTATCTCTGTAATAGTAGTAGTTGTTGTTGTTGTAGTGGTAGTCACAGGACTTCGTAAAACTGACAACAATTTTCGGTGTCGTGGGTTGGTTACCATAAGCCACGTTTTAACCATTGGATTTTGTTTCCTATCTGTTAGTTATAATAAGAATAGTGTGAAATTTGGCACCGAATTTTTACTAAGATACTTCTTGGTTCAGCTGTGCCTTGTTTTATCAGATTGGTATACCCAGACATTCAGTTTGTATTCCGTTTTCATAATCCCACACCTGACAGTTCTGAATGTATTCTTGAACTAACTAACTGTCATTGTGGTTCCGCTCTATAACACGCTACGCGACTAGCCCGATCTGATGTGGTTCGCCAGTCCAAGTCCCGGGAATTCAATTACCGATTTCCATGACTGGACAACAGTTCATCCTGACTACGGAGTTCATCCTGTCCAGTTTTCATCACATAAGGCTGTGTTTTAATAGATGTGAAAAAAGCTGCTAGTGAGGGTTCGTCCCGACCTTTTTCGTTTTAATTTTCGATTGCTTAAATTGTTCTCCACGTAATGTAAAGCAACAATCTGCGGGTGTTTGCTTAGATTAATAAACACGTTCCAATACAAGGATTGAAATCATTTTCAGGCACTATATTCAAAGCGATTTGAGATATAAGGAATGAAGCTAGGAGAAAGAAAGCACTAAATGTATTAATTGTTAGAAATATATTCTGATATCACTCGTTAACAGTCAAAGACCTAGGTCGTTGGCTTTAACCTATGAAAGTTTTCACTCCAGAGCTCCCATTGCTAAAGTCTATCGACCGTTCGATATGAATAAAAAGGAGTATTAACACATTATCTTCCTGTACTTTTTTAGTTGAGAAACAGCCCAAAATTCGGAAATGCGTTGGGATTGGTAGGTTTTCGGAGCTGGAAGTGTTATTATCAGACGTTTCTCGTAGCATGGTTAGGCATCAGTACGACTTCGGAGATTCTGCCTAGCCCGACTAAGAAACGTTTGAAAACAACACTTTCAGCTTGAGGAACGCGAAAACCCCAGCATGCGCATCTCGAGCCACAATGATTTCACATTAAGTTCTTTAGTCGAATACGACCAGCATGGGATAAACCCACTGATGATAATAAAACGAATTGCCTCCAGTAGTTCCCGAAAAGGGATTTTGATCGGATACACGGGCAACATAGGTGTCTCTCACAAATACGTGAACCTATTAAAGTGAAGCAAGGCTGTCAGAGGACATTACGCGTGGAGCCAAAACCTCACATCAGCTTGTCTGTTGCAACTATCTAGTTGAAGGCCTGATACGGAATCTACTAGAAGACATGCTGGGTATGATTTCAGGGACCATGTTGCACATGGTTGATAAATACGAGCTGAGATCACGTTTCCACGCAAACGTAATGTGACCCACAAATNGAATCTCTGGAATACTTTCGACTGAATAAAGCGACGAATCCGTGCATGCAAACTGCCCTGACAAGTGAGAAAATAAAATACGTTTTGTGCTGTTATTCTATAGTGACGAAATGTGAAGTGTTGTCATACCTCACTTGTGCTCGCCCCCTCTCGAATTGGGAACGATCATCTCCATCCTAAGCTTCGATCAGGCCAGAGATGAAACGTTTTCGAATGTTAAAGCAGTCCAATCGGGGAATGTGAGCTGACAGCGCATGCAACAAATGGGAGTAGGAGTGGCTATAGATTGACAAAAACTGTAGACATGGATTTGACGAGGTATTGCACATCGGTCCCCGTAGCTGGAGGGAACCATGCACTACGAGCAGTGGTGATGGCGTCAACACGAGCTACCCACCCCATTTCGATTTCCTCATTCGTTTTCAATATCCATTCAACCGATTCAGTCACTCACTATTCCTGCATTCAATGACTCTTGAATATGTGTTAAATAGGGCAGTCGTTCGAATTGGAATGGTTGATGCCAATTGCACAAACATCTTCGTTTGTTTTGTTCAACCAGATTTTTTTCACTTTAGCAAAACACAGATGACAAAGAATCCCGGGTTTCCGCATTATGTGATGTGTCCAGGAAATGTCCACTTGTTATCCTCCGGTTTCCAAGGCAATATGTTGAACGACCACTTATGCACATTGGCTCACACACTCGCACACATAGCACGTTCACCGGATACGAAACGGTACTGCTTTTCAATAGAACATCAAGAATCTGCGCAGTGGATGGATAGATCCACACGCGTTAGACATACAATACACTTTCCTAATCTGGTATTTTTTATTCTCTCTCTCTCTCTATATATATATACATATACATATATTTCTATATGTTCTCTTGTCTCTTGTGTCTGTCTGTTTGTGTGTATGTTTAAACAGAAAATGTGAAGAATTTGTCTTGTTGTCATAGTTATGTGTTGGCTTCCGCCAATTCTCATCACCACCAAAATAATAATAATGATAATAATAGTGCCTATGGCTCTCTTCTTGGGTCTGCAAGGATGAACAGATGTTTTGTATGTGTGTGTGTGGGTGGGTGGGTGTATCCGGTGTTAGGGGAGATGAGTGGGGGGATGATTGGGTTGATATAAAATCATACGAATTGAATGATGCAACAACATCACATGCAATCACACACGAGCGTGGCCACACGTAGTCCTTGTGAGCACGGAAGTTTACCGCCCTCTATTCATACAATCTGAGATATATTCCACAGCACCCATCAATCACCACCACATTCCATAGCTCATAACTTCACACAAAAAGCACTTTTGTCATCTCGTCCTTGTTTGCACTCTCTCTCTCTCCCGCTCGCTGGCTCACTCCCTAACTGTTTTACTCTTCTGAGCCTGGTTGTTGTTGTTGTTGTTGTTGTTATTATTGTTGTTGTTGACCTTGTCGATTTTGATGTTGTTGATGTGTTTGTTATTCTTATTGTTCCACACGTTTGTCAGTTCCTTGTTCACACCCCGTTTTATTTCTTTTGGGTGGTCTTCCGTTCCATACAGCCGTAATCTTCACCCACATCCTCGACAGGCATCGTTTTTCCAACGATCACAACCCCGGGCGGAAAGAACTTTTGTTCGGAAATGACAGAGTTTAAGTGGGATTGTTTCCACAAGGTGGAGATTGTCGCTTTTGGGTATCAGTGTTCGTATTTCAATCGCAGTCAAATACTCTCTCTCACACACGCACACACACACCCTGAAGGCCTGAGATGCGGTGCCGGAAATCAAAACCTGTAGGTATACTTTTGGTTTACGTGAAGTGAATTATATACAGGCTTCTTTTGATCGAGGATGTGTGTGTATGTGGGAGGAGGAGTAGGCATTCGCTTACTGTCCAATAAAGATCTTTTTCTGAGACAGTCAGTCCACATTTGGGTGCGTGTCTTGTGGATGAATGTTTTTTTCTACCAGAAACTCAGCAGTTATGATTGATTTCGACTTCTTGGAATTTGGGTTAAGAAGAAAAAATCTAGTGATCAAATGTGAGGCGTTTTAATAATTTAGGTTATATATATATACGTAACCTTTGTTACTAGGCTTGTTATTATGCTCAGAAAAAAACTTAAAACAGTGTTACTTTCCAACCGAGCAGTTTTCAAAACCTCAATAGATGGAAGAGCGTGCCAACTGGTGCACACTCTGGCGGCAAATGATTGACACCAGCATTCCGGTTGATATGATGGAAGCACTTACTTAGAATGATGTCTGCTGCGTTGTATGTTGTTCAACCACATGAGCAGCTGCCGAAATGGATAGTTTCGGTTCTACAATATTTGATACACCAAAATCAAGCCTTCTCAAATTCAACGGTACCCGAGTTGACTATAGTCTCAATAATTGTAATTCTTCCCCGGCGGTAAGGTGGTGCAATCCCCTGATTGTCTTGGTGGAAATCCTATGTGGGATGCTCCAGCATCTTACGATCATGTCTTAGCCATGATCTTCAGGCTTGGATGGCGTATTCTGTATACGGTCGAATGTAGACTGATAGTAAACGTGGGAACAATAATGATTCAATTCGAACAAAGACTCACCTAAGCAAACCGATATTCTGCACAGCTGCGGACGAAGCCCTGATCGAACAGCTTAAATCCTCTTGAACAATGATACCTAGGTTCTTCCCATTTGAGTTGAAAGTTCCAACGATATACGGAAATCTACTCCTGTGGCGTAGGGATATTGCCTTATATTTGAAACGACTGAATTCAATGTCGTTCTCCGTAGACACTTAATAACCTGCGTTAAGTGTTTCTTGAAGTGATAGTGAACCCAAGAATTGTGTTACTTTATGCCAGATTTTGGCATCGCCTGCAAACAGTATTGTTTTATCCTAGACTATTTGGTATGAATGCGGGGGAATGTCGGGACCCAATTACAGACCCTTGAGAATAGTAAAATTATTCAGTTGGGTAGTTAAGGTTTTGAGTTCACCTCCAATGAACGAATGATTCGGTGCTGATGATGAAACAGTGCACATCCCAGTCAAATTGTCAAATTTGGATCACTGAGTGCTCCCTTTCAATGTTCCATTCAGTTTGTCTCTTTTTCTTCCTCAATACAAACTGTAAGTCTGAATAAAAAGAAGCATAGTATTACGATTATGAACAATAGAAAAGCATAGGAAGTACCTAAGCAAACCCAGTAATGTATGCTCCAGCTAGAACTATCATCATATCACCAGATTGCATCAGTGTTTTCAAAACCAAAAGGGGGGGGGGGTTCCATGACACCGGTTGATGTGTATTTTTTCCGGAGGCGCTCATCTGTTCTAGCCAGATAAATCATAAACCAGTTTGGATGAGTGGTCTTCTGTTTTTGTAAACGCTGGTCTTGGAAATATTATTGTAGTAGTTAAGTTCACTTCTAGGAAAGCTGTACTTGCAATTCCATTTCCTGACCTAATGAAAATAAATCACTGTAATGAGATCTGGAAGAAGTGAAACGCACATTTTGATAGATGAAATACTGAGGGATGGTCAGTTGTTGTAAAAAATGAATTAGTGTCTCATTGAAGTGTTCTCTACAGGGTGGGGGGGGGCAAGCACAAAGAGGATATTCGAACCCGAATTGATTGAAACGGATACACGTGAATGATAGTAACTTCGGTAAAGTTACTGCGCTTCTATTAGGTTATGAGTGAAAGCTTTGTCTATGAAAGCCTTGTCTACCTTGGGAGTTTCATAACGACTGGCGGAGGTGTGGGCGAAGAGATCTCTCAATGCTTGATTAAAGCTAGATTAGCGTTTGCCAATCTGCGCCATCTCTGGTGTCGGCGTGACATATCCCTTTAGCTGAAAGGGCGTGTGCATTGCGCAACGGTACGCACCGTTTTGCTATACGGTTGCGAGACCTGGGATCCGAGTGATAGCAATCTTTCCCGGCTAACGCGAATAATGTTCATCATACATACCATCATATAAAGCTTTGGACACAAGTAGTGTGGGATTAGTGCTGTTTCTGTAGAAGCGGAATTGATGGCGGACACCGAAAGTTGACTGCGTTCGAATGAATGCATTTCTTCTGGAATTAGTATAAATCCACCGGAAGTATACTCACAATGAGAGACCGTAGTGCCCCACTGGCAAACTGGGAAAATGGTATACTCTCACAAGGAACCTTCGGGAAACTCTTGATTCGGTCGACCTGGATCACATTTCTACTTTATGGCGAGAAATGAACCGATGACTTGGACCGTGCACCTCTTATTGCCCAGGTTTTCCACGGAAACTGAAAGCCTTGTGGTGCAATATTCATTAGCGAGACTGATAATGGCTTCATCGGATTGGGCACAGGTCCCAGTAGAATACCCGTACCTGACTAATAATTAATTACCTCTTTGGCAACATAACAACCAATAGATCCTTTAAACTAAGGCAGCCAATTTAGTGTAATAGATCAAGGCAGATTTCCATTTACAAGGGTATGTTTTCAGGATTATTTGTCAGATAATGTAACGACCTTGGCAATTTGCCATTCCGTTAGTGTGAGTCGTGTTCATATCTCACTGGACCTTTTGGTTCATGGTGTCTGTTTTCCTCTCTTTCAGGTTATCAGTTCACTCTCTCCACGGAGAACATCCTGCCTGTCGACGGTTCCAGCCCACAACTAGACTCGGCCCACTTGCGGTTGTCTGGTGTAACCGTTCACGGCGGACATCCTGCCGCACACACGAGCCAAGCATCTCACAAGAGTGAGAAATGAAAGATGCCCTTTGTAGTGATGTAGCTGCCCGTAACGAGCACTTACACTCAACAAGGTTGTGCGAAGACGCTGCCGTTAGGCAGGTCGCGATACAAGATTGAGCTTTGCACACAAGCTCACCAGAAGAATTTAGCTCAGAATTCACGGACTGTATCAAAAGGAACAGGGTAGAAAATCAGGCTAAATCAGCGGAAAAGCATTACTCTAGTTCTTTCAGAATGTGTACCGCGAGGACTCTGGAACAACCGGATTGCAAAGTACAAACGAGAAACCGACCCCAAAAATGACTGACGTCATACTGATTGTATTATTACCTGGTTGGAGGTATGTAGTTTCCTGAAGGACTATACTCAGACGACGGTTACCCAACTCTTCCAAGGTGTGGTAGACAAAGACCTGTGCTCAAACTGCAAACCAGTCAGTCTTGAAAATGATGGAGCGAATCCTTCGTGGAAGGATCTCTAATGGATTAATTCCAGTAGACCAGAACAGATTCGTCTTATGACGGCCATGCATGCTTTGTGTGCTAGCCATCTTAGACGAGATCGCTAGGCACCCAAACCGAACAGAAAGGATTGACACGTGGATAACTCCCTCAGAAAAGAACGTTGTAGCTAGGAGCACTCTATTTGTTGTTTTACAATGTATAGAGAACTGAAGTTCAATACTCAACCTTAGTTTCCCGATACTGAAAGATGACAGAAACTCACCAGTGTACGAAAATGGACGGCCTAGTTAGCTACCGTCAACGCATCGTCCATCGAACTGAGATAAGCGGAACTGAACGAACCAAATCGTTCTGAAAGGTCCTCATGCGTTTCACACCGCTCAAGCGCATGCTTCATTCTCTATTTCTTCTAACAACTATCCCGACCTAGAACGGTCCTAAAGGTTCCGTGGCATCATCTTCTATACCCGGAAAATCTGTGCTTAGGATATCGTCGAACTTGTGCCTAAACTCGCTTCTGTGCTATACATCAAAAGGATTGACCAAATCTACTTTCAGCTTTCAATGAAAGTCGATACCGCTTTAGTGTTTTTAGATCTGATCAACAGCTGACCAATCCTATCAAAAATCACTATTCGTTTTTGGCTACTCATGAGTAGCAAGCAATGAATTTGCATCAAAAACCATCGAAAACGGTTTAGTATTGATGCAACAGCATATTTCAAGTAATAATCAATTATAACGAAATCATCATTCGGCTAGAAAACACCTAATGATGTACCCGAAAACGTTTTGATATCTATTTGGTTGTTGGAGGACCAGAAGTGGAACCTATACGTGGGTGTTGATCGAATTCGTCTGACATGACTACAATTTTGAAAATACATTTCAGTTTTCAGGATCCTAATTGCACATAGATAGTCATGGGTGTAAAGTATTTCTACCGAACTTGATATCTAACTGAGATAGTCCTCATTCTCTGGCATCTCTATATGGATTAGTGCGACTTAGGAAAGGCCAATAAAAACTGCGGTAGTTTAAAACTTAAAACCTAGACTTAAAGTATTTTATTCAAAGCAGCATGGAAGTTCACTCTCTCTCTCTCTAATAAATGATTGCTGTTCCGTGAGAGCGTTTATACTGATCAATACACGTATTCTGAAAAGCTTATGCGTTTTTATCTCGTGCACGTAAATAAACCGATTGATGAAAATATTATAGATTGATTAAACTGACAAATTATGTGGTTACGAGCCAGTCACGTAACATCTGTCATTCTCAAGGAACTAAGACATTTTCGAAGAAACATAAAAGTTGACCGTCAAAAGGTTAGTAGTAGAAAATGGTTAGACCTCATCAAATATTATTTGTTCACATTTAAGCAGTTTCTGCAGGGGTCAAGTCCAATGTCGAATTCATTCAATTACCTCCCAGCAGTTGGGATTTGAATATAATCGGAAATATTTCCCTGTGTTAGAAACAGGGATAAGTTAACTACTTCGTAGTGATCGTCATTGGTGTATTAGAGCAAACTGGCAAATTCTGTTTGACAGTCAACTTAGTGAATTTCTTACAAAATGACCGACTCCAGTGCTCAAAAATGAAGAAAAGCACATAGAACATTGACGAACGGAATGATCAGTACCTGTATAGTGTCTATTAGTCATTTTCATAATTAAATTATAATGTATGGAAGATTCCCATAGGAATATCAAAAGCCAAACAATATAGCGAACAAGCTTGTTTCAGTAACTTCGTCTCCAGGCCTTTACAGTTATGTGTGCGTGTTTATATCGGATGTAGAAATAAATGTGATTGGACCATAGAGGTTCAGTATGAAAATACAACAATGTCTATCAAGTTTCATCAGAACGAGTGGATAAAATAGGGACAATGAGCGAAGAGGAGACAGGGGGACAAAGGTCAATTCTGGAATTTTCGGTGACCCTTCTTTTCACGTGTCATTTGTCACACCATGTTGCGTCATCATGATACGATTGAGGTCATGGTTCGGGTCATAATCACACTGGTTATAGTTTTCTCAATCGATGCACTAGCAACCGTCATCGAAATCCGGAAATCGTACATTTCAAAGGCATTCGACTAATAAAAGAACAACATAAGTGGGTTTTAGTACAGCTACGTGGCATCTGATGTAGAGCGATAGGGTATTCAATCAAGTGATTAAGGCTCAAAACACAAAAGGACGAGAAATATGATGAAAGTCAGGGAGTTTCACAAATTTGATCGACACACTGAAAGTCATTCGAGCGATCCTGATTCTCTTCTTCAACGTAGCTGAAAATTCCCTTCGGTTTGTTTGTTTTTCGAATCGAGATAAACTTGAAGAGGGAGGCTCGCGATCATGGACCAGGAGAAATACATTCAGAAAAAGTCGCTAATGTTACAAGATACTTAGAAATTTCGATCTGAAGGGAAAACGAATCAGTTATAAAAAGACACGGGATTATGTAAACCTGTGGCGGTCTAGACCACTATTTTATAGCATATTGTTAGCGATGAACCGTTCACGTAGCATTCGAATAGTAGTCTTTTTGCAAGCGGGGTACGTACCAGCGTTGCACAAGCGGGTACAATGAAATCCAATTTGTATTTGTATAACTTTTGCAGGCTAAGATGTGCTTAAATTTCAGTTAAAAATTGTACACTGGTCGTCACACCGAAGAAAATATAGATATATAAATAAATTCAATAGAGTGTTGTGTAAAAAATAAATGTCTCGAAAAGTTGATTCATTCAACTAAAGATTGACGTAATTCATTTAAAACGCGTTCCTTGTTGGTTAAGATGCGAGCCAGATAATATACACTGGAGTTTTTATAAATGTTTAACCGGGAGGGTAGGTACCAATAAGAGGAACGAGTGATTGAAAGAGAGCGACAAGAAGATAAGTCAAAATGTAAAGGATGGGCGGGGTCGTTTAGAATCTTATTGGCAGAGGTCAAACAAGACTTCATATGACCATTAATAAGTTCCGCGAATAATGACTCGCCGGAAATTAAAGATACACGCCTTATTATCATTATTCTCCGACGGACAGTTCTAAAGTCTGGTTTCAATAGACCAGGAAACACTACATGGCAGCAGTCAAGTAAAATAGGGAGCACGCATTATTTACCAAAAGAGAAAAAAAACTTGTTCGGTAGTACGAAATCGTCGCTAGTATGATACTGCATGTGACCTCACTCGTCATAGTATTTCAAAAATTCAAGTTATCCAATTGTTGCGATGATGATTGCATGCAGTACTGGTGGTAAGCCCATTTTGCATATTAACGCATGATTTAGTGGAAATTTGACTTC
>UZAN01040776.1:51204-66145 GCA_900618425.1 Echinostoma caproni | reverse complement strand
GAACGGAAACAGCGCAACTTAATACTGTGCGGGCGCAGCTGGTTGGGAACCGTTTTGATGTTTTTTCAACTGATGCATATCGAGAATTGAATAAACACGTTTTAACGAAAGTACCGTGCGCATGTGCATCAGAGGCTGAAATAGATCCACTGAACGTGATCGAATAATGATTTTTAAGGGTTTCCACGTTTCCAAAACATCTGATTTAATTCAAATTTCGTATAAAGGTAGCAACTCGTCATAGGTTAGTTAGATGTATGGTCGTTAAGTACCGTATAAAGCAGTCCCATCCACAGTTCTAACAAGTAAAATTTTAACCACTATAATTTAACGAATCGCTACATAAAGTCCTGAAAAATTAAAAGTCATAATTTTCATTTTATTTACTTTTATTGGAAGGACAAATTTCATAAAAAAATAGATGCGGCCCATCCAAGGTAAACCAAAGGGGTAGCCAGATTTCTGAGGCCGCATCCATTGCACGGTTGACAGTGTGAACTAGTATTCTCGTATATATCTCTCTGTCTCGGTCTATCATTTCCTATGTGCATGAAGAAAACTTGTTCATGAAATCGGGGATGTATGTGCTCTCGAGTTCTTCTTCATTTGATGCTGCAGTGTTTCAAATTTATTGCGTATCTAGTAAACAAAACAATGATTTAAAGCCCAAATTTTTATTATTCTTTTCTATGATCAGGTTTGGTTTCAAAACCGTCGAGCAAAGTGGAAGAAGAGAAAGAAGACCGGGAACAGCGTGGGCACATTCCGATCGGTCAGCGCCACTTTACACTCACTCACTCGCACCTCAAATGGTCATGCCAATTCATCAGATAGCTCACGACTATCCGATCTGAGCACCTTCTCAGTTCATACGGAAGGACCAGTTAAGACAACGCGTGATGAACTTCGAGAACCAATGAGTTCAATTGACACGTTCCACAACAATTTCGGGCTAAATAACAGTATCAATGCAGATTGGCCCGACAGTTCCTTTCTCTTACGACAGCCGTATTTTGGTTCCAGTCGCATATTAAATCCGTACGAATCGTTTTCACAAACACCAGGTTCCTGTAATGCCGATTTGCTGCGACAAAGCGAGACGGCACGAACCAGTACACCTCATTTACCATTCGATCAACTTTTACTGCAACGTCATAGTCAGCACCACCACCACCTTCAGCACCAGCAGCAGCAGCAACAACAACAGCACCAACATCATCATGATCATCATCAACAACTACAACAACAGCAGCAAACACAACCACCACAACAGCACGGACATCACTCTGCACCTCAGAACTCGCCAACGGGACGAACACATGCGCCAAACGATGTTCCGCCGATCCGCTATTTGTCTACAATCGGCACGCAATCCTATCCATTCAATGCGGTACTGTCCGAACCAGCTGGGCACGCGATTCAGGGATGGCAAAAACATATTGGTGAGTCACAGTTAGAGCTTTCGCTTATATGGTTCTTCAAACAGAGCCAAAAGCGATATTCAAAGCTCTACAGAGCTAGGAAATAAACGCACAAGTGAGAGCAAGCAAATCAAGGCACGGAATCTAAACCCCTTTTTAAGTTTTGATGGTTTGGAAAAGCGCATTATCTTGTTAGATCATCCAACCGCTTTGTCCAACAAGTAGAAGGTTGACTCGGTTGTTAGATTCGAAACGCGTATACTTCACTCCTCCTCCACCCCCAGTTTATTATACAAGTGTTGATCAAGCTTGTGCAACTCCCTGACTTTCATCACATTTGTTTCTCTTAACATTTAGTGTTTCGAGCTTGATTCAAGGGATTGAAATTGATAATGTTCTAAATCAGGCACAACACCTCTGTAATATCATTTATGTTTCTACATCTGTTAGTTGAGTGCCAATATAGTGTACTTTTTCTTGAGTTCGACAACAGGCAATGGTGCACTTTGTCCACGCTGGAAACTGAAATGCATTTCTGAAATGAGATTCATGTTGCTCGAGTTGGATCAACACCTGTTTATAGTGCAACAATCAACACAGAGCACTGGATGGTTGTTGTTGTTGTTGTTTGAAGCGGTTAATACTTTTGTTTTCTTAGGGGGACTTGACGGGAAAACGTTTGGGTTTCCAAACCGAAAGTTCTGCCCACATACTACATGGCCAACGGCTAACAGCTTTTCAGCCCGGTTTGGATTACTAATTACCTTCTTGCTAGTTCTGCACATATTCAAAGAAGTCTATCTTTTGCTTTGCTTGAATGAGTCTTGCGCCTTGGAACTTCGTCTATTACAAACACGATAACTATTGGTCATTTTAAAGAATTTCTATAACAGACGCACACATCCTGTCCCTTCTATTGATCGTCCACCGCATGTCTCCTGGGTAAAACATTTCAGCTCTGAAAGGCAAAAGTTCGTCGTTAGAGTCCTAGTAGGGTAATTATTTGCATGCCCTGGTCATGTGTCTTATTGTGGATGGAGCGGCTATTTCCCGGGCTTTGTAACCTATCTCATCAGATTCTTCTCCGTATAAAGATATGTCCGTCAAGAGATTGATGAATGAACTATCAAAGAACCAATCNAACCAATCCAATACAGGAACAACGATACACAAACCTCGGTGTCTTTGAATTCACATTGAACAAAAAAGAGCATACGTATGGGAACAATTAAAGAAAAACAGGAAAGCGAAGATATTAATGGGACAGAAAGGATCAAACTCAAACACATCACATAGCTCATCTTAAAACTATATATACTCTGTTTTTTCCACTCAACTGATACTCTGTGGAAACCGGTGGTGTGTATTTCATTTCTGTCTGTGACTAGTCAGCGTTGTAAACTAGTAATAATATAACATATAATATAATAATAAATAATTTGGTGCAATAAGCGGTATACACCCTAGTACTTTACCCTTTCTTCCTAGGCAACTAATTGAGAATAACACGATTATACCATTGGGAGTTTTATGTAATTTACTTTTTTCTGTCTCAAGGCTGAGACCATTGATTTCTGTACCCAAATTATAGGTCCTTGTGACTAATGGGTCAACCCATCCGGCTTTTCATACCAATTCACCTGCAGTTGCGATGGCGCATGTGCAGGCAAAACCAAACATGAATAATAAAAATGAATGCTCGAACACATTCCGAAGTGATTGCTGAAGTCGATGATGCAACCCACACTCAGTAATCAGGCAGTCACACAACCCGGTGTCATCAATTGCAAAACCCCTCATGACAACCAAAAGCATAATTGATCTTGCTTCCTCTTTCAAACCATTGTGATGTAGCTGCAATGCAAAACTGTTGGCAATACGTTGGGTGTTCCCTAATCAGATCACATCACCTCGCTCTGTGCCCAATCACTTCACATGTCGGAGAGTTGATCTCTTGCTGTTAGTTCTATTAGCCCTTATCTATATGAACATGTTCGTTCACTAGGATTTACAAATCCAATGTGCCATTTATGTGCCTGTTTGTTTTACGTCAGCGACTGAAGAGATTTTATGAAATATTAACATCACGCTACAGGTCTTCTTTTGGACAAAGCGGACCCAGTGTTTCAAAGTTCTCGAAGAATAAGGTCAATAATAAGTGAATATCGTAGTTGTCCCATTTGGGGAAGTAAAGTTTTACATTGTTATCGAGAAAATCAAGAAAAATAAACATGCTTTCTCTTTCTTCAGATTCACTCCTGACGGAACAGCTCAGTCCGAGTGATGAACAGGCCCAGTTCACACTGTCCTCCGTCGCACCCAATTTGACCGTCAATTTTCTCTCATCCTCCTTTTCCCACATGGACACGGATCACGCGTCACACGGATCGATGAGCTCGTGTGACTCGCAAATCCCGGGACCGACGGGGACCGCCCGAACCGATTCAAGTTTGCCATTTGAGAATCGCACAAATTCGGCAGTTACCATTTTGGGCTTGCCTGCGCATACTGCCTTGGCAGATCGTATGAACACATGGATGTCGTCGAATCAATCTCCCACTCACTCGGGTTCATTTACCATCACCTAGGAGCAAATGTTTGTATAATGCACTGCGTTCGGTCCTACGGGCAAGCAATTAGCCAAAATTTCATTCCCGGGGCATGCAACAATTTTTCGCAGTCTCAGGTCCGTTTCGAGATCTCCTGTCTGGTACTCACTCACATATCCGTGCTCTCTTTCGCTCGCCACGTGTTCAACAGCCCTCTCCCCTGGCCCACCTCTGCTGCATCTGCCTGCCCACTCCACAGAATGCCGTTCTTATTCCATAAACAGTTCTACCTCCTCTTCTATGACCTTTCGTCGCTGTGTGCTTGCAGCTGACCACGTGAAAAGTTGAAATTCTTTCATTCTTTGGTTGTGGAAGTAAACAGGTTATTCGGCTACAAGAGAACAAAACAAGAAATAACGATGCAGTCCACTTACAAATGGTCTCACATCTGAAGCACTGTATTCAACGTCGCGCTAAGCACCTTTGGAATCTGACTGGATGAATTTCTTATTAAAAAGGAAACCACAAAAAGTAAACTGTATAATCATTAAGAGGGACAATGTGCAGAGTTGCTTTCAACGATTCTGTCTGTCTGTCTGTCTGTCTGTCTGTCTGTCTGTCTGTCTGTCTGTCTGTCTGTCTGTCTGTCTGTTTGTTCGTCTGTTTGCTTGCCTGCCTGCCTGCCTGCCTGTCTCCTGTCTACGTGTGTCTGCCTATCCGTTACTTATCACGTTTCGCCACCTATTCCCTTCACCTCTGATTTTGGCACCTGGTTCGTCGAACTTACGCACATCTGTGCTTTGTACTATTTCGTTCACCCGTTGCAAATTTTGGCTGTGTACTTTTGTGATCTGCAAAAAATAAAAAAACATCAAGTCTTGTATAGAGTTGTCCGATGGATTCATCCTGTGCAGGTTGTCTAAATAGATTCACTGAGTTGTTTCAATTTTGGTGAGTGTTATGTATCGTCCAGGCGTGAGTCAGAACATCTCGAGCGGTGAAGCGGATGACAGTTTTCACAGCTTTTTGATATACTGACTCTCCTGTCGTGTCTTTGCAATTAATCATTGTTCTTTTGTCTTGTCGCAGAGATCTTGGACCGAAAGAGACGTGATCAATTACCACCGTGTGGTGTACTGTCCAGATTGAGGGCAGCATCCTGGGATGGGGCAGACAGTGAACACTCACAATTACTTGTGAATAGTGGTGTCGCGTAAGCGACATTGATTTGACTGAACATGCTTCAGGCTTTCTTTTCACTCAGCGGACTCAGTTCATCCAGTCAATCGTGCATTCACGAAACACTCGAATCGAGGTTTTAAATCGTTTAAGCTCATAAACAGTGCCTACCCAACGGTTCACCTACTCACGCTTGGAAATATGCTCGGTCATCGTGTGCTGAAAGACGTGTGTTACCCCTGTGTCAGCCAAATTACGATGGGGCTGACTGGAATTAATAATTCAAGTTTCCTCAGATGTCATCATCCAATGATCATCCAATTCATTGAATCAGACGATAAATAAGAGAAACTCAGTAAGCTAGCTGATGACTTTAAGTAACCCTGGCTGAAATGCGAAGTAACTCTAGCCAATCAGATTGCCTTGCGCACGAATGATAGACACCGGACTGGAGACAAACGACTTGAGGATTCCGAGGGAGATCAGATGCTACTCGTCATAGTTGAGTTGATAGAGAAATACTAAACATGCAATCTGTATATTGGTAGATCACCTGTATGCCTTTGCCACTAGAACCTTTGACAGTGATCGTTGAGAAGAGCGCGGGTTTTTAAATGGCAATAAGGTTATTACAAAAACAAGTCAGCTCCAAAACGTTGCAGGTGGGGAGTGAGGGAAATAACTGCGCGATTGTTTGGATCCCAGAGAACGTGAGAAGTTTGTCAGGGAAATGATTTAAGGGGGAAAATACCAAACGGGCAAGCTCCTGAGGGTGCTATTTCTGGAACAATTGGCTTGAATGTGGTGCCAGAATGATAATCCTGGTTGTAACTGTGGACATTGAACGAGGAAATGGTTTTGTTTGTATGTATGGTGAAATAGTAGGGAAGAAGATGTATGACACCTTTCGGGCAATTGTTTTCTTAAAATATCAGACAATCGGTGACCTTGGGGAAAATTGGTCAGTTTGTCAACCTAACGACAGAAACTTTGAAAAGCCTGTGCCAGAAGCTTCTACAAAGTATTGGTTAGAAAAGTGATTTCAGAAACACACAAAATGAGAGAGCTTAGCTTTTCATCGTGACTGCAATGTACCAAGCATGCGTAAGTCATTCAGTGGAATGTTATCGCGGGGGCAAGCATGAGCATGCATTCGGCAATAGTCTTTGTGACATCCACAACTGAGATGTACGAGTCGAGGACACAGATAAAAACGGTCAAGCAATACAATGCCAGGAAATTGTGTAAGCCACACTGGCCAGCAGACAGTAATGGAAGAATGCACGTCCAGAACGAACCTAATACTAAAATCAAAGAGCCAGTGGGAAAAGTGAAGACATATGAGGGAAAATAGAAGATCTAGAATTTGATTGTAGGTCAACAGTGTAGGCACACTCATCTGTATGATTTAAGGCAGAAACGGAGGGCAGCCAATTTCGATCGATTATTTAAATGTCAGACGATTCCGTTAAAAGGGATACATTTAAAGTTGTTTAGAAGTGTGCAAACCAGTCACTTTTATGAAGGTTCAAACGACCGAAAATGGTTATCGGGGTGTGTTGTATCCCGTATGAGTCAGTAATTACGCCAGTAGTGAATTAAGTAGTAATTATATTTCCAGTATGTAAACGCAAACGTAGCCGGTCCGTAAGCCGGTGAGCAAGCACTGCGTCAACACGCAGACAGGCAGGCACAGAACTGGCGCAAGTCTTACCAAAAGGAGTGTCATCACGCTGGGCAGTCAACGAACCAATCAATGAGGAGAGATCAATACTGACCTCTGATTCGCTGAGGTGGATCGACCTTGTAACAGGGTAAATCCGCATGACGTGCGTCCGTGCGTGTGGTGGCAGGCCGCAACGGTCAAACACGTGATGCACGGTAAACGTTTCACTCGACCGCAGGCCACAACAGGGTGCAGTTATCGGTGCTGCAGTCGGATTGCCGAATATTTTCGGTGCACACCCGTGGTGGCCAACCGGTAAGTCACCCAATTATCGATCCAGGGGACGTGTGCTCGAATCCCACCTCCACTGCCTGACTCACCATTCGATATGGCAGCCTTAAGATTGTCCGCTTCTTCCTTCCTGAAAATTCTAACATTATACATTCGATTAAAGGAAGTGAGATGAAGAGAAAATTGAAGAAAAGCGAGTATCACACAGAAACTACTTGGAATTGATGACGTTCAAAGTTGGGGGTTTGAAGATAGATACGAAGCTTCAGTCTCAGGAAATGATATTCGCAGTTGGAAATATTATGATCCAGTAGGAGTGCTGATTGAGAAAAGTGGTTAAAAGATTATACAGCACAAGAACAGGAGACGCGTAGGCTATCGCATATGAGATGGTTCGAGCTCGGATAGCAAGCTATACAATTATCGATATCAGATATTGAAACTAAGAGAACAAGAGCACGTGAAGTAACATCTATTTTATTGCGTGAAGGTTTTCAGGTAAGGAGACGCGAGCTAGATGAAACCCGAACAGGGAAAAGGTGGCAGTGCACTACTAATAATGCTACTTATTTAGTAGGTTATTACTGGGGACTGGCATTTTTGTGCGCACATTCTGAAACGGCCTTCGGTTTCCCAAAACAAGGTAATAATAATTATCATGAGTGACTGGTAAACAAATTAATAGAATCTCGGACCGTACACAGGAAAGTGTTTGGGGTATTTGTTAACGTATTCGGCCTCCACTTAATTCACTCTTCTATCATGATGAGGCAATTGTTAGAGCCGTTGATAGTCATGCACTAAATATGTATCTCAAAAAATGAGTATTCATCGATAACGGGCAATACACTGAACTTGAACAGGCCCCAGTTAGATGAGCCACTAAAGGCCTCCGATACAGTCGTTCAGACAGTTGGTGGGTAAGAGCAGCAAATGGAGGAAGTAGAACGAATGGTTCGTTCTAGGAGTGAGAATGTGAGACCCAAGTTTNTACCATAAAAAGAGTCAAGGACCAGGAAATACTGAAAGCAGGTGTTCTGCTCAGTTTTGGGACCGTGGTTGACCTGAACTGCAGACAGCTCTTAAGCTGTTCGGGGAGTTACTCCTGACTAGCCTCAGGGGAATGGAATTGTCATTCGTGAACGTAACCACAACCACATCAGAGACTTTTCGCCTAAATGTGCCGCATTAATCTCATGGGCGATGACGATCTATAAGATGTCTGTAACTGAATCAAGCATCAGAGCCCGAGCAAATGAAGCCGTTTCCAACCTTGTGGCTCACGTCGTATTCCGCGTTATCTTTAGGAAGAAGTCAAACGGCAAACTGAGAAAATGGGACATGACGGCATCATTGAAGAAGCCCAAACTTTCTATGGTTATCCCGCGCTCAAGGTCAAAACGCCGATGGTAAATCTCAGTTCTGTGCAGTTTTTCACCACATAAACATGGTGACCATAACCAGACCGGTTATAGTTACATTTATCTGGGGGTCGGAATACTCCTTGAAAACTTCTTCGTGCAGTAGATGAATTCCAACACGCTCCCAGCTGTATTGTATTGCCCTGATCAGAATCACTATCTGCACGAAAACTGTTATTGAAAGGCGATCATCTTAAGAATCCAGTATCGGTTGTAACGCTGCTTGTGGCTGATTTGTAGTCAACTACAAAATAAAAGAGCTACCTCAGGGACAAACTTACATTTAAGACATTGGCAAGTAACGATAGTGAGGTTTGACCTTATTCAAAATCATCAATGAACAATATCGGTTCAAATGAGTGCCGTTCGGACCAAGAGGAGGACCCTTTGTATCCCTCCTTCTGATGCTGAATTTAACTGAGGGCATTCCAACTGTGGTGATGTAAGGTGATGATATTGTCATCTACATTCAGACAGCAACCGAACATATGTTCTAGCTGAAAAACGTATTGAAGTGAATTTATGGATGTGATCTTTGAATCAGTGTGTGAATCAGTGGTGAATGTTCAACTTACTGGGTCAGTGATTAAGAAAAATGAGATGTGGTCTCGTCCGGAGGGAATCTTGAAGTTCAAGATGTTTACTCATCCAAAATCTAATCAAAGGTTATCAAAGGTTACGTGATCATTGTCAAACTACAATAAGCAGTAATCCACAAAATAATGGAATCTGACAGACACCAGAAGCCCAGAAAACCTTTGATGAACTTCAGTGCACCTGAGACTGAAGTTGCCGGTGAATGGCGAATGCGTCACAATCATGACGGATGCCACCAACGCCGGAAAGCACTCAAAAAGATAGGTTTAAATAGGTCAACAGGTTACTTACTCAGATGAACTTGATTATTTTAACATTGGACGTTTTGTGATCTTACGGGAAATGAATAAGAGACCACCGTATCTGCTAGGCTAAAGATTGCATAAACAGACAGAAATAACTGAAACTTGTCAAGACGGCTTGGGTCTGAGAGGAAGCTTTCCCAATGGGCTTTTAATTTTAAATTGTAAGGTTTCACCACCAATCATACTACAGGCACCAAAAACTGGGGTAAACAGATTTTGAAGAGCAAATGAAACAGATCCCCTTAATGTCGGTATGCCTAGTGTGGATCACGACCAGCGCACCGATAAGCAACTGCAATTGGGTGATTCAGGGAATAATTCAATGTCACCAAAACCGAAATTTTTCAAGCACCGGTGAACTGAAAGCATTGAGGTCCTATAAGCATATCTTTATCTGAATGCTACAGGGTTAGCAATAAAACGACAATCAGGGAGAAGTTATCTGTTTGTAGTAATTTACGCTACATTCTGAAAAGCGAAAGTCTTGAATCGAGTACATACCATCTCCGTGCGAACATACGGTTAACTTCGGTCGCGGATATACTTATCCAAAATACTGGATAGCGCGTGAAAATGTAATTTCGAATTGACAATTGGGGTACAATGAGAGTATTTTAATTTTCAAAGGTAATTTCCTTCTCTGATTGCATTTTTTTGGTCGTTGGAATCCAATGAGATATTCTTTCGACATCTCACCCTTCAACAGGGACATTTCTGCATCGAATGAATTCAATTTCTTTGTTAAGAGTTACGGAAATGCTAGTTTAAAAATTGGAATGTTTCTAAGATGAACGTTTCCCAGTATGGGCTCTGAATTCGATAATCTTCATCGCTGAAATCATATGGTCTTACTTCAACACATCCACCACACAAAGTAAACCGGGTGAATTATGGTTAGCGTATGGCATTCACAAGTAGTAAGTGCAAACTGTCTTTGAACAATCTTATTGCCATTGTCTCATTTCTCGATTCAGGTTCATCATGGGAACACCATGGGAACATCATGGGAACACCGTGGTAATTCTTAGAATAGTGATTACCGAAACCAACTACCTATGCACTACCTATGCATTAACATGATGTGTATTTGTGTCCACATAATATATATATATAGGCCATGGGTCATTAATTGGTGCCAGAGGATTATGCCAAAACGTGATTTGCTGATGATTCGGCGGAGTTGACGCATTGCGGACGCTTAAGTCTAAAAGAAAAGATAAAGATATCCCATGGGTATTGAGGTGTGTGTGTGTGTGTGTGTGTGTGTGTGTGTGTGTGTGTGTGATCAAGACNTCAAGACACGTCTCACAACCGTATACCTCTCGCTTCAACCGTAGGTTGAGAAATCTGTACCACATAGTGACATCGCTAGAAGGCTTGAACAGTACGTTCAGCTGTGACAACCAACGATGTCAACCCAACAACTTGAGCCTGTGCTTAATGTATAAGATAAGTGAACGACTTGATATTTAATTGATAACCTGCTTTATGTCGCTCCATCATCATGGCAGCTTCAGAGCTCTGACTGACTGTTTTGAACGTACAAGCTGAGAGTGGTTCAACGGAATCGCGATCGCTTCGGCTGTTGACAGTAAGCGATGCTTGATCTACTTCGAACTCACCCTGGTGATCGTGTAAATGGGCATGACCGCTTCACTCACTCTGACACGATTTTCGGATCCGACCAAATGAGCCGTCCTCGTCAATCCGCGACTAAGCCAACTGGGATGGTGCTCTCGAATGCCTTCTCTTGTGAATCTCTATCACCATTGAGGCAGCATCGGATTCAGAACCTATTCTCCTCCTCTGCCGGCCCGAAAATCACACGACCGATCGGGTTCATTTATCCATCGTTTGGATGGTTCAGCCGCACTAAGGGACATGACCTTGGGTCAGCTAACCAGAGCGAGAAACCACACCTTGTCTACAGTCTCACAACTGTGAGACTTAGGCAGGCCCAGTGAAATTCGACTGCACAACAGGAGTGCCATCAGTTGGGGTACGTGGTGATTAAAGAAAAATAGAGGCAGACATCGTTAAAAACGAACGATCATGTAAAACCACTATAGACTATAAATTGGGCGAGTCGCCATTTTGCTTGTCGTAGATGGTACAAACTATCAACCGATGGGGTCCATTACAGTTTGGTCAAAATAATTACGAGCATTTGGATTCGAGGGAAGGAGCTTACTGCAGTAGTCCCCCCCATCATCTTATGCATGCTAAGTGCCTTGCCAAGTGTGCATTTCAATGTCAGAAATAAGTAAGCAATCGTATTTGATTCAAATGAATCGGTTTTATTCGAGAGAAACTCGGCCTCAATGGAATTTACCCATTGGGTTATTGTGGGCTTAGACTGACTCCACTCATGTAATGAATCATGTCTGGGCATGGTGACTGACTTATCGACCCATCTTGATGTGATTCGCTTCCGACAGAGGTCAGTTAGCTCCGGGTTCGTTCATTCGTATCTTTGATGCACACTCGATCAACGGTCACGAACATAATGTTCCCGGGTGAACCGGGTGTGTGTGGAGGCAGGGTGAGAGCGGACCACCTCACACACACACACACACACACACACACACACACACACACTTGAAACATTCAACCTCGCTCGGTAACTCACTAAAAATGTACTTTTGTTTGTTTACGGGGAAGTGAGTTCATTCGGACTGGACTTCGACTGGACAGGGTTTAAACAGCCCCGGCCCAATAGGTGACATTTGATGCCCGAAACACCAATAATGTTGTTGGGTTTCCAATGGAGTGCGATTGGTTGGATTCATTTGAAGTTACAACGGACTCACTTGAAGTTGACAAACAAACAAATCGAAACAACATTTAGAGGCGAAACATCCAATGATGAAAGACAAGCCACTGAGGATCGGAAATGATGTTCAATTTTCTGAACATTCCGGAAAATAACTGATGGCAAGTTGCAAGTTTATCCAGTTAAGTGCACGTTGTAGAGAAAACTCAAATGGAAGCCAAATCAATAAACAGTCAATCTCCTGCTATGTTGCACCCCTGAGAAGTCGCATTTTCCAATATCATCCCACTTTTTCGAAAAACTAAACTAAGCATATGCTTAGTAACGTAGTACTATACAATGTCGCACCCCTCAATATATCGCAGTTCCTTACCCGTACTCACTTGGTCGTTGACCGATGTTCGGGACGATCATTGACAGAGATACTTGGAAAAGTAAATCATAAAACACAAGCGCGCCTACGGGTGATTGTGAAATGAATTCGTTTAACAAGATGTTACGTAAAATAAAACAATTGGGCTGATTGATTTCTCACATGGTCTGAAATGCCCGTTTTTCTGGTGTTACCGTTTCCGCCAGATATCGTCGTTTGGTGTTTGGCTTTCAGAGTTGGCTTGCTAAGTCACGTGTTTTGGTATGAGGTCACAGTCATTGCAAATCTGTGAGTGTTAAAGTGAAGTGAGGATGTTTAGACTTGCGCTCACATGATTTGACTATGCTAAGTTTAGCACGGAAACCGGGGATCAAATAGTGGGCAAGAAAAATAGTTACAGCTCACTGAGCGAGGTAGTATTGGCAGTCACACCTCATTGGAAGAATGCTAGTTGATCAAAAGACACGATCAAAATTAATTAATTAAAAAAAATTGAATTCAGAAAACTGGGTGTTTTGCGAATGAGTTAAGTACCGGTGATCTTTTAAGCAGTTATGTTTCCATGTTGACGGAAGTACAAAAATCAACTGACCGGAA
Source organism: Echinostoma caproni (assembly GCA_900618425.1). Classification (NCBI taxonomy): domain Eukaryota; kingdom Metazoa; phylum Platyhelminthes; class Trematoda; order Plagiorchiida; family Echinostomatidae; genus Echinostoma; species Echinostoma caproni. Next base: position 52,973 of record UZAN01040776.1, on the reverse strand, counting down.
AACATCGATTGGATCAAATACACGAACCACATGATAGACCGTTTGGAATTAGATACCTACCACTTAAACCCGAATGTCCTTCGCAGTTCGAGGAACAGATGCACACAACACATCAATCTATCAATGTTTCTTTCTATTCAGTATTTTTTGGCTAGAGTAGCATTCCAGGTAAATGTGCACGTTGAGGTACGAAAATATCTAACGAGTTACGTTAAGGTATCAATTCAGTGGGAATAGAAGAAGAGATTTTACAGGAAAGTCTAGTATATAGACAGCAGGTATTAGAAAACAAATCCTGTCATTTGAGGGACAAAGAGGAACATGGAAGATTAACGCTAGTATTTATATGAGAGCTGTTCTAACCTTACTATCTGCAGCAGCAAAATTCCACTGGGAATCAAACCCAGAATCCCACATGCCGAACCCATCCCTACAAGCAACCTAAACTTGTTGCTTCTGATCACTCCGACCAATTCAACCTGTGCGCTATTCCTTACATGCAGTCAATTTACCTTATCTTATCTTATCTTATCTTATCTTATCTGATTATTGTCCTCAGTCTATCGGGTGAGTTCTTTCAGAACCAAGTAATATATGAAATATTCTGTTGGTAGTTATTTCCTTCTCTGTCCAACGCGAGCTGCACCGTATGTATATTATTGTGATCACAGGTGACTGGATATCCTGGCATTCTTTTCGATTACCCTATTGACTGGATTTTCTTTTCTGTTCTTGACTGAGATCTGTCACCAAAGGAATTATATGTATATATATATATAATTATATATAATGCATAATAAATCTAATCGCATGACTCGGTTACTCGAGTAGAAATATCCTCGGAAACGCAATTCGGTAATGTAAGTTCAATCTGATCAAACTGGTTAGTTTTGGTATCAGAACATTCCCCGATTTTCTAGCTTATGGTGTTGTTAATCCGTCTCTTGTCGGATGAAAACTCGTTCATCTTAAGGAATTTGTGTCTCTTATGAATCGACCAAACTGCCTCTTCCATATCTCAAAACTAACTGGTCAAGATCTCTTGATCGCCGAGATAGTTTCATCAATTGAAGGACAAAATGTGCGTTTCAAGAACACATTGAAAGTACATCGCGTTTTACTGATCTCCTGGTTCAAGTATGTCCTACGGTACTAGTTCCACTGATAGGACAGGTTTTCTCATCAGCCTAGTTCTATTGTTAACTAGACACAAGTCCGTCTATCTGAACTTCGTAATCGTCAAAGCGAACCCGGATCATTTGAACCGTCGGAGTTCAACGTCGGTATCATTTGTTGAACCTCCCGAAGTGTATGCTGAGAAGCGTAAGAGAACTATCCCCCCCCACGAAAATAGCTAGGAGATGTAGTTAATTCATACAGTTCAACTCGCTAGCTAAATGTTTTCTTTGCCTTCAAAAATATCGGATTTTCCTTTACCCAGAAGCAAATTCCAGCTGAGAAGTTGATGCAATCTGCTCATTTTATTCAGTTNTCAGTTGTGGTCTCGTCGTGTGATGGTGGATACTCGTTTGATCCATCCTGTGATTTGGGTGAATGGAAAGTTTCAGAGAACCAATGTGTTTGTGTGTGTAAGCTTGTATTTGATTTCGAAAAGATGCAATCAGGGAGTGATTAATTACACACGAAACCTAACAGATCTCCGGTCCGAACAAACATTTGTCATGATTATCGTATTTTGCCCACTGAGCATTTCGCAAACGACACCGTTTCCGAGTCTCACACATTAATTCAACAACAAAATCCACCAC
>UZAN01040776.1:16826-37075 GCA_900618425.1 Echinostoma caproni | reverse complement strand
AGTGGCTTAGACACGGAGGAAACAGAGTTACCTCTGGTTTGTTTGTTGCACATTCGGTCGTGACCGAGGATATGGTGGTCATTAAATAGGAATTCAGCATCATTTACCAAGTTCCAAACAAACCCATGGGTGCTAGAATTCAAAAGTTAGCAAAACATCGGAGGCAACTGTTTTCTTCTTGTAGAAATCAGAACTGTGTGCCCTCAATTTTCTCCTGCCCAAAGTTAATAACATCACGCATGAGCGATGTACCGACCCAAATTAGTTACCATCATGTATGTAACTCGTTCTTATCCGCACTGAAGACAAGTTTATCCCTACCCACCCCGTTGCTATCACTAATTGACTTCTAGTGTTTGATAACAACACATCATTCTCCCGTTATGTTCTTACATTAGTCTGATTGGCTCACCTCCAGTCGTCATGATTATTCCAAACGCAAAACGTTTTGGTTCTTGTATACTGTGAAAATCTTCTGCATTTAATGTGTTAAACGACTCCAGTCATTCCCCGTCCCGATCTATCCTCATGCTTTTCGTATGCTTCAACGCTGTTCCATTCTTATTGTTTGTATGTTTATTGTAATTCAGCAGTACCTGCATTCTAGTTGATAAGAAGATCCTGCAAGAATTCGCCCATTTCCAATGATCACTCTTCCTCATTTCCTACTTATCAGATATTCGTTATTTTTTATCACATCACAATGAACTGAAATGTTGAATTAGAGGGCACCACCAATAATCCTCAAGGATTACATTAAGACAAACCAGGGACCATCTGACAGGTTTTTCCAAGAAAATTAGCCAGCACTGTTCGACAAAAGCATCCCGATTATTTTATTTAGGTTTAATAACTTCCGATTGTCATTCACTGGAAAGTTGCACTGTTCAAACTAGGGTGCACGATATGCCTTTGGCCTAACGACGTTTCTATGCAATTTTCGCCAAAACTCAGAAGTGGAACCGTGAAATTCAGTGTACTTATGCAATGCAACATCCCTCTATATAACTTGTATGCAGGCTTGATTACTGATATGGAAAATTGATTGCATTTCCAAGGACTGGAAATAGAGCAGCAGTACCTGAGTATAACATCTCAGCAAGTTGATGGAATGCCACTTGTATGGCTAATGTCTTAAGCGATGCTCTGTACTATATCACCGAACCGAGTTCAAATTATCAGTGAGTTGCAAAGAAAACTTACACCGCCAGTAAAATCCATCAGGCGTTTTTCAGCTTTCAAACATAAAAGCAAAAGGGAGCTGCACAACAGATGAATGATTTGCTTGAAAAAAAACACGGAAGCAAGGGTGAATAAAGGTGGGATTACCAAAATTTATCGAATTGAGGTGAATGTCTTCGAATATTTTGGAAGATCTAGGGTGCCTGACGTCGTAAAAGAGACAGAATGCAAAAAAGTATAAAGGTTGAGCAAAACAACTTCTATAAGCATAATTCAACCAGAAAACCTGTGCATCACAGTTCTGGCTTTTTATGTAACTGAATATCAGTGTTTACCATGTGCAACAGACCCTACAAATACATGGGCAAACAGAGGTTCACCGGCCTCAAAAAATGGTTGAATTTTGAACTTCAAACGATCTAAATTATCAGTAAAAGTACACTGAAGTCATATTTTTACGTTTTTACAGGTAAAGGTTTTGTAGTGGGCGCTGCTTCGTTCTTCAGCTCGAGGGAGCAGGGGTGGGGTTCTCTGTAGGAAATTTGCATAGAAGATATACCCAGTTTTCTACGTCACACTTCAACTATATATGCAAACCAAAAACGTTCATGGGGAAATAGACAAGCATTCCAAAATTCACGATTCCATACAGAAGCGTTCGGAAAAAAGATGCGCAAATTTGTTTCATGCACTGTGTATGCCTTAGATCGCTAAGCTTGTATACTCGCATTACAGTTTGTAATCCTGGGGTATCTCTTAGTTTGCTTAGGCTAATGACAATTCATCAAGAATACAAGTCTGAGGCGCTAGTGAGGTCCCTACTCCACAGCTACCGTGCACTCGTGTACACGTCTTTCTTAACACAACAAATGATGTTCATCGTTTTGGTTCTGCTTGATTCTATATTGTTGCGTAGTAACCGCGATGCTTTGTTTCTTTCAGAACAGAATCGGTGACCCTTTGAAATTCATAAAAGAATTGTTTCAGGCAATAATTAATTAATTAAATGATATGTGAAAAATATTTTGTTGCAGGTAGCGGTCACATGAGTCAGCGTAAATTTAGGTGAACAGAGAATCGATGGGATTTCACGTGAATCCTGACTCTATTCCAAAACAGTACTCGCGATCCCGTTTTGTGGTCATCTGAAAATGTGTGTGAAGATGATTTACTTTTTAAAATTGTCTGGCGCACCACAAGGGATACTAAAAATACCCTCACTCAGAGTGCAATAATTTGTTACATCATCCAGCCACAGTATTTTTACCTCACTCCGCTTACAGATGCATTTTTGACCGGAAAATTTTAATTGTAAAGGCGAAAATTCTACTTAAATGTGGTTATTCTGATTTAAACAAGTAGCACATATCTTAGGAACACCTTGTGCTTCGACCTCTTGGTGTAACAAATTTACTGATATATTTTATCATATTATTTAACAGTGAAATCCTTCCTGGGCGTTCCACTTCGTGATTAGAAAATTTACAAAGTTGCCAAATTCAGGTATCACCCAGCCTACTTTCTTCTTCTGTAGAAAACCAGGAGTTATGCCTCACTGACAGTCATTAATACCTTGTGAACCAGATCTCAAATGAACGCAAGGCATGACTGGGCAATACCCGTGATTAATTGCACTAGCATCAATAGGAGTGTCATACTTTGGCTGGTGAATCACGTGGAAGATGAATCAGGGTTTGGAGAACAAAAGATGGAAACCTGGGAATATGATGTCGGTGTTGGTGGTGCCATGGTTAAACGGCTGTCACCGGTGTGCTTTGCTCCGTATAGTCCCAGGTTCAAACTCCGCCACCACCACCATCCAGCTTGGTGACAGTTAGCGCTGCGGTTGTCCGGTTCAATAAGACGGATTATTTGGTTCACCACTCGAAGTCCCGGAGATTAGGTTGCCAGTTTCCATCACTGAACAACAGGTCATCGTTATTAATCGTTGTTAATCGCATCTAAGTGTGTAATGAAAAAAACAATTCAATACACTTTCCCGAATGACCGCAGGTCATTGTAAAAATGTATGACCTAAAAACGTGGTAAAACTATCTGGGAAATAAATGCCAACGGCAAAGAATATTACGGCTTCTTTGAGGAGCTCACATACTGTCAATCAGATAGCAACCCATAACTAACAAAATCTCAACGACGTTCTACTTCGCACGAAACCAACTCTTCAATTCGATACAAACGCTCGTGCACCAGTGATACTGTGGTTGGCAAACTTATCAGGTCTGAACATGATTAAACATGTGTACGAGTGTTTAATTCATGAGGTTAGGAAGAGTTTTTGCATAGACAGAGTCAATGGTACCTTGATCAGCGTGCGAAATAAACGCTTTGTTAGTCGCAGGAAAAGTTAAATTGATATGACACGACATACGGGTAACGTCATTGCAACAGAGAAAAGAAATACCAGGACTCAAAAGAGACATACCTTTGTCTAAAATGATACTTTTTAAATTACAATGGTAACTTGTCTGTCAGGTTAAATAGAGTTACGTTTTGCCTGTATGTACCCGGACGGGTGTATGCTAGGGTAACCACACAACTACTATGTATTGTACGGGGAAAAAGACAATAAAGAAAGTTACAAATAAATGAACAACAATAAGAAAACCTAATATACTTTTTCGATCAAGTCGCAGTGATTCTTAGTTTAGCATAACAAATTAAGCAGATCGATAGAAACTATTAGTGAGTTTACGAGAAATTTAGTCAAATTCGGAACAAAAGAACACCTGTAAGCGCAAGTCTAGCAGTATATCGAGAAGTTATGAATGAATAAAGACAAACGGCATTGTTTGAGGTTATTCTGTTGACCCCATTTCTATCGTGGTTGTGCATTAGAATTAGCGTTAAATCACGTCAACTGGGATCACTGAGAGAATGAATATCCGGATTGTTTTCAAATCCTAAAAGTAAAATTTGGAGAAAGTAATAATGCAGAAAATCAAACCGAAGGCCAAGCCTCGTAACACCGACGATAAATCGGTCATTTTGAAATAATCTGCATCAAAAAGGACGCATAATTTCATGAATAACATATTCAAAAGTGTTATTTTCACAAATTGGACAGATGAGAACTAAAAGTCAGCGCCTTATAGTATCTTGATCACCAAAACGGTATTGAGTTCATGCAAGTAGTGAAGTACTCTGAAGCAGGGATTACAGGACCAAATTTTTGAATTCACAAAAAGTTATCCAAACTAACGAAGTAGAACCATGTTTAAGACATCAACGAACTCAAACAGAACGAAGAATGACGTTTTGGGAGCAGTTTCTCTTAACGCTTGCAATTGTAGATTTATGAAACGGATTCCATCCACCAAAGGAAGGAACCAAACCGCAAACAGAGGATCAAGGAAAATGACCGTCGTAGCATAAACCAGAGATGTTTGACAAACCCAAAAAATAATGCTGAGAGGAAATGAACTTAAAGAGCCCGCCAAAAATGGAACACATATCTACCGGGAGTTCATTCATGTCACAGGAGAAAACAATAGGTAGATGATTGACCATGGTTGACGTTGAAGGACTACACAGAACACTGTGTCAAACAGATCGACAAGGATTCCGAGAAATGCAGTCAGAAGCTCGCAGTATGATTTAATCCTCCTTATCTCTGGCCTTGACAACCCGGGGAGGAGAAATAATCTGGATTTCCTAGTAGAAATCATTGATTGAACCCCGGCTCAAAAATACCACCTGTTTGACACTTCGAAAACTTCATTGAACAGGAGCGTTGATCTAAATTACATATAGTTGCTAACACAACAAAGGGTAGTAAAGTCGAGATTCGACATGGAAACTACCGATAAATCAGGACGGTAAAATCGGTTGATCATTGTCAAAGGAATCATCACTTTAATGAACAAACCCCACATAACTCCATAAAACCACAATAACCGTAACCCAAGATGATGATAATTTGTTTGCAAACACATTGTTTAGCTTGATTTAGAGTTGAGAACAAATTTAAACCATCCTAACGGTACGTTATAAAGCGAAATATTCATTTGCCTACTGATTCCTCATTTCAGTAGTGTGACTATTTAACGGACAACATTGCACTTCGTTTCCTTGATGTGGTTTGTCGTTCTCACAATGTAGCACATCCCACCCACAACAACATCGCAACATTCTTCCGTAAGTTTACATCTTCACACTTCTTTTAATTCCTACTTCGTAATAGATGTATTAAATTTAAATTTCGGAACGCATACGAACACTGACACGTGTTTATGTCATTCGATTATACAAACGCATTTCAACGCGCAGATTTTGAAGACTCCAAAGGACGACGTGAAAACATCACTCAATACGCTTACGACTCAGACTCGCTTGCTTGCAAACTTTGGTTGTACGTTATTATTTCGATATAGATGATATTTCATGCATTATATAACCGTGTCTCACCAATCTTGGTGGTTGATTCTACATCTTGTATCCGTTGGGATGCGAAGTAAACCAAGTAGCGAATGGAAATAAGAAAGGCAACTGGCAGCTAAGCCGACAGGAACTCTGTAGGAGATATTTGGAAGAAGTCGATTAAGAGTGACTGGCTGTTTTCTGCGAAGTTAACCAAATATGTGACGAAGCGAAGACGGTGTCCCAGAGGATTCAAATTCTCTGTCTAATTTGCAGAATTATTTAAATGGGCTGATGTTGGCGTTGTTATCGAAATGTACAAGGAGAAGATTCGTAGCCTGGAATCGGCGTTGAAGAACTGACATCTGGAGAGTATTTCTATCCCGAAGTTCAGAAATATTTCAGTGAGTCGTTCGCTGTCGAGAGTTTTCGTTCTCTGCATTTCATGCTGATATAAACGACCACCCTTTTAAAATAGTTTATGGCGTTTCACCAGATGTTTTGCCTAAAGTTGACCATTGCAATATGTGCACTCCAGTTCCGTCCCAGGGTGTTTTACCTCTAAGGATATTATTTATTTTGATGGTGATTCTCGTCAATATTGGTTGTTTATCAGAAGCTTTCAAGGTGCAGTAGCGAAAAGGGTAACTGATGATGAAGCCGTTTGTCTTATTTAATACATTATTGCAATGGAAGCGGTAGAATGCTGTGCAATTCTTGATCCGTCAGAGGGCTATGCGGAGGCACTCAGAATCCCCAGGCGTCGTTTCGGACAGGCCCATATTATTGCTAGGGCACATATGGAAAAGTTTGTTGATGGACCACAAATCAGGAACTTGCACCCAGTAGAGCTGATGAAGCTAGCCGGGGAAATGAGAAATTGCAGGCATACGTTACAACAACTCAATTATCTGTCAGACTTGAATTCTTCCCGAACAATCGCTGCCATCGTAAGAAGAATGTCGCAAGCATTACAGTTTAAGTGGTCGGAAAATGCGTCCTCTATGTTACGTCAAGGTCGTAAACCGACGTTCCTAGATCTAACGGAATTCGTGGGTAAAAGGGCTGATGTTCTGATGGTCCATCAGTCCCACTCACCAGGCCAATCGAGCCGACAGCCACGTTCCCCCATAGCGAAAGGACCACCACTTAGGGTAGCCACATATAGCACCCAAGCAAACTAAGCAGTCCCCAGTCTCTAGCCTATGAGTGATCGCCGACAAAGGCTGTTGTGCACAGAGAATCACTATGTCGACCAGTGTGGCGCTTTCATAGCGCTCAGCGTATCAAGGAGATTGTGAATTATTGCAAAGAATCGACTTGTGCCTTGTGCCTGAAGCCGAATCACGAGATCAATAACTGTAGATTACCCAAGGCCTGTGGAGTAAATCAATGCTCGGTACCCCATCATCCACTGCTACATTTTGAACGAGCAATCGGTCAATAGGTCCCCCAGGGTGGTAGTCAGTGCTTCGCTGCTTATGGGTCACGACAAAACATCTCGCTAGGTGTCGAGATATTCGGTCCATCCGGGTCTATTTCGACTTGCACTCTCTTGGACGGAGGTTCCGACTCTACGCTTATCGATGAGGCTATAGTGAGAAGATTGAGCCTCGTTGGTAACTCAGCCGTTTTATCGGTACTGACGGTTTTGCAAACGGTACGAATAAGTTCACAAGTAGTGAGCTTTCGTCTCAGCGACTTGGGAGACAGCAATCAGTTAACGATATCGAAGGCCTGGTCCCTCCCTCATCTCCCCCAAATGAAGGGGTTTGCTCCGAATGGGACATTTGAGAGGTATTGAGTTCCCATGTATCGATGGCGTGCGGGTGTCGGTGCTCTTGGGAATGAATGCTCCTTACTTAATGAGCGGCCGCTCATTGGGTGTTGGAGCACCGGTACGGTGACATAGATGAACCTTACTCCATAGGTGCCCCAGTGGACTGGGTGTGTATGGGCCAACAAATGAAACAATTCCCTGGAGGCCAATGTTGGCCACCTGCTTGTAGGAGACTCGCTATTAAATCGTTTGGACGCCATGTGAGCATCAGAATCTGATGAACCGGGGCCCCTCGCTAAATCTGTTTCATTAGAAGACAAGAAAGCCATTAACCTACGGGAAGCAAATTGTCAAGTGATAGGAGGCCACATTGAAATGCCGCTGCCTTGGCGAAAGGGCTCCCCATTCCTGTCGAATAATGAACCAATCACTCTCAGACGCCTACACATGCTAAGGAGACGACTATGGAAGAACCGAAAACCGACTGAACAATACGCAAACGTAAAGTTTCGTTATAGATGATATTTCATGCATTATATAACCGTGTCTCACCAATCTTGGTGGTTGATTCTACATCTTGTATCCGTTGGGATGCGAAGTAAACCAAGTAGCGAATGGAAATAAGAAAGGCAACTGGCAGCTAAGCCGACAGGAACTCTGTAGGAGATATTTGGAAGAAGTCGATTAAGGGCGACCGATTATTTTTTGCTACAATAACCACAACAAATTATTTTCAGTGATAGATTTAATTTGTCTTATTTTTTTAAATTCCAATGAATCGGATCCCATTTATTTTCAAACAAACCTGTCTCTATTTTTTTCATGGACATGCCACACAAAGTTTCATATCACTGATGTTTGCTTTATCCGTCGATGCTGGTTTGCTTCTAGGAGTGAAATCCACGGATCCAGGTAATCTCAGACACAATCAAAGTATCTTTGCATTCGGGAACGCGTAAAAGTACGTACAAGTGAAGGAATGCGGTTCATGCTGTGGTTTAACCAGCTTAAATTACTGAGTGACTATGCAATAGGGTACTCGTTTTCATATGTGTCATTATTTCTAAAGTGGTTGTTCGCATGTTCCTGGTAAACAACATTCATGGTCATCTGGATGAGGGAATGTGAATGGTTACCATGAAAGCGATGGATTTCGTCGCAAACAATTTACTCACTCAGCTTCGGGAATCACATTGTGAAACACCGATTTCGGGTTTGGTGTTTAGTCATAATAGTGGAAGTGTAAAGACTGGGGGCCGAAGTGCTTTGTGGGGATGACCTATGCCAAATTAATGGTCAAATATGATGCTGCTCACTGCACCTTTTTATAAGCTACGTTCAACGTGGACAAAGACAGTAGTCTTCTGGGAGACCTGTCCGATCATCAAGCAATCGTCGGACTTAATGAGGTCTGAGAGATTGCCAATTTTGGGTGAACGATGGATATTACCGGGGTTTTTTGTACTGTTTGAATGCGTTCTGGTTTCAGTATGGTCTGGGCACTCGCATTGAAAAATCGTTACTTCGACCCATTTTCCGGAAAACAATTTTATGTTTGCTACTGATACTAACAGGTAGATTTCATTCAAATTTTTCTGATACGAGGGACACGTTAGATCAAGAGGTTTCTGTTTTGCGTACAAGGTAAAAAACTATGGGATTTAGCGTTCTGACCCACCCGGTTTTGCAGTCCATATTCCTCTATTATCACCAGACAAAGCTGACAGTTGACGGGAATATAATCTACTGACAACAGGCAGTCTTCTACCCGACAGTTTAAAACAAGCCACGTGTATCCCTCCACAGGGCTGGTTGCTTAGTCCATTCTCCATCACTTATAGGTGGAAATTAATTCTAGGAAATGAACTAACGCGGGGCAGGACAATGTAACCCAACACATTATCTTAGATATTTCAGTCTCACTATAACGCATAGAAGGAACAGAACTGACAGGAACATTCTTCGAAATATGAAGGCGAAATAGGGACAAAAAAAATTCTCGAGGGGGAGAGATGGGAGAGCTTACCGGTGAGAGACAGATATGTGGGTCAACATGAGCACCACAAGTCAGTGCACAACGGTTTTCTACGTCTAGTTTATTCTCATAATTTTTTTGGCTCAGGGTAATTAAACGACAATCGCCATGCGCCATTATGTCCTCATAGGTAGCTGCACAGAAAGAAAACACCTCGGTTCTGGTGTTCACATAAACGCGAATTTCAGCTTCCATAAGGAATATAAGTTGAAGTAATAGGGTGTTTTGACTCCCAACCGGCCACATGCTAGACCGGCTTTCAAAATACCGGTTCTTATTCCGGGGAAAGTCACCTTAGAATGTGATCGACACCGATTGGTTTATATTACACCCAAAAAACACAAAGCATTCACAGGATGACTTTGATAGGTATTTGTGATCCACCCTTGCTCATAATGATGTTTTCGTTTCCGGCTGGAGGCAGGTACATCCGCTAATTAGAAACTATTCTCAGTCGCAGCGATAGAATGCTGTTTAGTTCTGGAGAGAAAATATTAGCAATCTGTCTTCCAAAATTCTCCAGATTCGTATTCCTACAAAATGTGTGGCGAATCCTGAAATTACCTGTTACTATTTCCATTTTGAAACGGGAAACGAGCGATCAAAATGAATGCATTCAACATAATCCTCTCACCACCATTCAATCATAACAACTTAATATATTAATAATAGCACGAATCAACACCCAGTAAAACTATTGTTTATCAATTGTATCAAAAAGATCAAATTTGCAGCCCAAACTAACAGTCGATGGATAATAAACTGAAGGCACTATCGCAAATGATCATACTTCTAATTATGACTTTAGGCATTTCTGGATAATTTACATTTGGCACGCGTCTTTCCCGGTCTTTTAAGTGTACTGTTTTTCTTCGAAAATTGTTATGTCCGTCGTTTCGAAATACGTATGTAGACTAAAATAAAGCCCAACCCTTTCAAGCTCTATCTTGACGTTATTCACATTGACCTGCAACATCAGAATTCGAGCTGAGTTGCTTCCCGACCGAGTTGGTGATCATCATTGATGACTGACAGGCAGCACGCTGAATCATATGCGCGCAAGCCTATTCTACCAATAAAATGGTGCTCTCTCCTATTTTATTTTCAACTGCGATTTTTGTTAGGGTTTCACCAAGTACGCCTCACTGTGATTGGTCCAGAAGTGCACCAACCAAAGATGAACGAGGAAATCGAATGAACAATTAGCCATGCTTTGCTCAGTTCGACTGACGTTCACACAGACGACGGCTAAAATTTCACCGAGTCATGAGGTTCATCGTTCTTCAAATAGCGTTCCTTGTTCACATGATAACGGCATCAAAATTGTCCGATACCTGGATTAAACTATGTGCTATTTTTGTCTTTGATGTTGACCACAAAATATCGTGCAGACTGAAGTACGAAAGCTTGGAAACAAACAAACGTTGTCAACGAAGAATCATGAGTGAGGAAGAGAGGCGTGATATGTTTCTAAGCCTGAAAAGCCAATGCTTTGACGCGTGTGGACTGACTCCGGATAGCATAGCAATAATAAGTAATGTGAGTTAAGTTCCGTTTTCCTGTAAAAGATATAATCAAGATCATAAAGTCGGTTATATATATATACATATATAATGGTACATATTTTGAATCACAGACTGGTTTACTCGAAATAAATGATTTAAAGCTTGTTCTACTTACCCTTATTCTATGCCAACCCATTACTCTGCAGCGGTTTTAAGTAGCGTAGAATTGTTTTCGTTTATGATGACTTACCAAATAACTAGTTGCACAAAAACAGAGAAAGACAGTAGAATCAACTGTAGAGTTTTATTGATTACTGTGTTTCGTAATACACTTAGTTTACTTATTTATTTCATGTAAATCAAAGAGCATTCGATATTCGGAAAAGGCGAACGGGGTCATTTGAAGCCGTCTAGAAGGCCGGGTTTGAGAGCAGGAACAATAAGAAATGGAATGACATCATATGTTTGCGTGACTATTACCATCTTTTATTTTGATTGATTTGAACTGACTATCCTTCGGACTTCACCTTCATGCACAATTCTCAGTTCATCGATTTAACAATAGATCGGAAGCACTAGACTCGAGTTTCGCTCTTATTAGAGCTCATTAGTAGTGCATATCCATTGTTCCGTCCAGGATTCGAACTCCGGACACATCGTAAGGAAGGAGCGTGCGTTACCACTGTGTCAACCGGATCATACCATAGCAGAACCGAATTGCGAATTCGTTTGTTCAGGTGTCGTCTTCAGTGCTAGTCAGTCAGTTCATTTGGCCAGACAGCACCGAATTGAGACACAGATTATAATCTGCTAACTCCAATAGAAAGCCTTCCACCTTTTTTATTTGAAAAACTCCTCTTCTGCAGCGAATATTAGTAAGTTTATCTAACAGATTTGGGAAAGTTTAACAGTCATTATTTCGACCAAAAATGTTTTTCCCCTTGGTTCCCGTATGATTAGTGAACTGAAGAAGAGAAGGAAACAGACTAGGATTACAACTTTAGACTAGCACGTTAAGCATTGTCCTCGTCGACAAATGTGCAGGTCATACATGGAGTAGGCTATTTTCTGTGCAACCTAACTGTCGAAGGATGCCAATAATAACATGATGGCGACCTTCCGAAACGTTAGCATGGAATCTTTGTGAATAATCCTCTAGACTTTCCGCAATAAAACTTCTACAACAATCCATATAAGGATCACATTAAATCACCCATGAGAAAGAAAGGCAGTGCGCCACTCGCTATCTTGAACAGGGTGCGGCTGAACACTCGTGATGACCTTCACCAGAAACCGCGCACAATCTTCAGTTCTTCCAGTCAGCCATACACTCGAAAGTACTAAACTCGCGGTTAGCTCTCCCTAGGGCAGCTCATCAGTGCATATCCGTCGACCCGTCCGGAATTCGTATGCTAGACATTTATGTTTCAACTGAGCCAACCAGTTCAAACAAGAGCTAAACCGAATTGCCAAATTACGTTTATTTATATATCATCCTTATTAATAACCAGGCAGTTCGCTTTCCGCCCGATATCAATTATCCCACTCCAGTCACAAGTAACCCTGGGTTAAATGTGAAAACCTATTTGCTGAAATACATTCGCTAAATTTCAGCCATATCGAACTCCATTTTGTTTGACGGTTATCTGTGCTGTAACCTAAAGTACCTGTGGCTTATTGGTTACCACTTGAATGAAAGTGATTGGATTCCGCGAAAATCTTGTGTTGATTAACCACAAAAGCTGTATCACTCTGCATGAATCTTGAAATTCAAATGAGAATATGCCACTTTGCACTTCAGATGGGCTTGCTCATTACACAAATATATTCAGTCATTATCCGACCAAGAATTCAACAATGCTCATCTAATATTTGCATCAGGATATTCAATATTGTGAACGCATGTAATCAATAATGTAATCAGACAGCGGAATAAAAGCTTTAAATCACTGTATGAATTCAAAATACCGGACATAATGATTGAACGCAAAACTAACAATAAATTCAAAGAAGGATATTTGCATTACGCAGTTAATTATTTAGCATGATTATTAAATATTTATTTGTGCTAATAAAGTATTTTGGTTTCATATAAACTTGATTCAAAACTACACATCATATAGTGGGTTCAATGAACGCAACTGAAGACCTTTATCGTCAGTGGCACAGTGTTTTGCTACGTGGAATGAGATATCTCTGTTTTATCTATTCCGAAGTCGGAGATGGCAATAGAATCTTCGATAGGGACACCGTGTGCGGAGCAAATAAATGCCAGTTAGCGCGAACCTGTTCAAAACACGGTCGAATGCTATCGGTAAACAGAGAATGATACAAATGAACCTTAGGAGAACAGCCAAATCAGAGTGCTCTTTGGAAAATAATGAACTCATGAATTCAAATGAAGAGATTACGGGTCACAAACTGAAACGAAAGGGGGCATTCAAGGTCGTCTCCCGGTTAGATGACACCGATTAAACGTGTGAGATAGAAAATTCTGTGCACAGCCGAAGCGGCCGTGATCAGGCTAAAGCGACTGTTACGATTCGCAAAACAGCTTGTCATTATCTTATTGTTGCCCTGGCCTAAGATCATTTGGATAGTGTTACTGACACACCAGTTTGACTCATCCTTGACTGGTCCATTCGGACACAGTCGAGAACATCGATCTTCACAATAACTGTATGAGTACTTACGCTACGGATTATCACGTTAGGTTGTTTACATTTTCTATTGTGTACTATATTAGCCTGACGAGACCAGATTTGTCAGCCGTTTTTCAACCGGAGGTGACATTCCTCTTTGTTGTCTCTTGCCGTTGCTTTCATCACTAAATCCCTCTATTTACTCCCATCTCATCAGATCGCGAATGATGATTGCATTGGAATAGCTGAAACCAACACCACTTGGAAATTCACCAAACTGAAGGCGCGTTCTCAATCTGCTGAAATATTTTGTTGTGGTAAGATTGCGGAGTGGTTAGTTAAGTTAAATTTGGCAAACGTGTGTATCATTTTACTTCAACGGAGTAATATGTTGTATATTATTTGACAAAAATGAGCTTTTCAGTTGAAAAACGAAACCACTAACGCTGTTTGTTCGAAGGATTACATGAAAGCAAATTACGAAAACGGGAACTGACATTCCGGTTCGCACTGCATAGTAATATGTAGTCTTCACCCGAATAACTTCGATATATGATGTGAATAGGTTGAATGTGAACAAGAAGGCCCAAATTTGCTCATTATTGCCTTGGCAGCGTTACAGAGGTGAATCTCATTGTATTTACAGCAATAATAATATTTGAAAATGTAATTGTTCCCACTCCCACAAATACTTTCACTGAAAACTCAACTGTTTACTGGAAAGTAATTCATTCACATGCCGATAGTTACGTTGAATTTATTTTTCGCCAAGTCGGTCATCCCTTTTAAACAAATGTATATATTATTTTCCATAACCCGACTGAGCCAAACTAGTATCTGATTCTCATACTTTCTGTATGTTCCGTTCCCACAATTCTGATTGCACGCTTTTACTATTCCGATCCATTATGAATTTAAAAATTCCTCGAAATGGGTGATGATATTCAAGCGGTTAGAAGGAACAAAATAGTCCCTTCGGAAGAGATGTGGACGAATCTCACCTCTACTGCTTCACTTTCGTCGTTCTCTTTATGTGTTGTATAACAGTCCCTTGAGTGACTGCTTTAACCTTCATTGAAAATGTATTGTTACGTATTCAGTCACAGGAAATGAATCACTAAAAACGATTAAAAAACTGTTTTCATCATTGTGGTCTTTTTTATCGACAATCTACTCATCATCGCTGTACCAGCAATCGTTCAATTTTGATATTGCACTTCTATCCCCATTTTATTCATCTCTCCAAATGTGAACTGCGTTTTTTGAATAGCATCGGCGTCCAGTGTCTTTTGGCTGATGCGTTTTGCATGCATCTGATCAGATCATGAACACTTTCATTTGGAGGAGTAAAAGATACTCCTATTTCTTTCTAGTTTGCTTTCACGTTTTCATTCTAATTGTTTATTCTACAGGTTGATGAAATTGTTCGAGTGAAACCTCTTAGATTAACGCCGGGTAAATATCTCTAAAATCTTAATCGTGTATCGTACTCCACGATTTATATTTAAAATGATTGTTATCTAATGGTGGCTCGAATTTGATTGTATATACAACCCTAAAATTTCCTGAGCGAAAATATGCTGAAGATGACATGTTACGCACAGTATGTCTTGAAGTAGACTATTTCAACCTCGAAAACATCTCAGGTGATCATAGCTGATTGTCACTGTTCGGAGTACTGAGTGATATTCATAACCGTTAATTTTCTAAGAAATTTCCCATTTTGAGTTTCAGCGAGGCCACTTTGCAGGATATCAAGTCAAATCGTTCTACTGCAATGATCTAATCTACCGTAGGTTTAGTGAACACTCAACGTTTTGATGAAAAGCTAGATTTCCTCCACTTGGAGACAGCAAGGTTTGCTTTTCCAAGATCTCTTTTGCTAGAACTGGTGCAATGTGTGTGCAGTTTCCTCGATTAAGCTGCTTAAATTTTATTCTTTCTCCCGTGCAAAAGAGTACCCATCACAATACAAAATGCTTGATCCAGCACAACACTAGCCTTGTTTTATATGTGAATATTTTGCTTTGTGTTATGTATCAATATATATCAATATTTTAATGATATATGAGTACTGTTCTCGCTGTGTATGTCAACGTAGTTTAAATAATTTTATATTGGTGGTTCCTAATATCTACTTCACCAGATTGATTTCTTAGGGGGACGTATACCCAATCGAATATCCTTACTCACTTCTTGTTTGATTCCGCTTGCTGCCAGTACATCAGATCCTCCGAATATTTGCTGTTTAATGAACCTTTTTCTTTTTGGTATTTGTGAGTACACAGTTGGAATTTGACAACCATCTGTTAAAATTTGTCTCGAATAACTCATGACTGTTTCTGATTCAAATCCCCCCTTACCCTGTATTCAATTGGCTAGCTATCTCGGTTTTCATTTTGTTGCTTAGACACTATAAGAAACCAGCTTATGGCAATAAAAAGAAATTTGGGAACTCACCTTTATGTGCACTCGTGCCGCAAAGTCTGAAATCACAATTCACAGTGGATTGGAGATGATTGGTTCAACAGTAGACAATCGGAGGATCTGTAATAGAACGCAATCAGATATGCTTAAAGAAAGTGAGATGAAACAGGAAGTGAATCAGGATATTTCATTGAGTATAGGTACCCTTAAGCAATTGATCTGATGAAGTGGATTATATTTGCGAAACTCAAAATATTAGGAACCTTTAATACACAATGACTCAAATCACATTGACGTACACAGCCTGAACAGTATTCAAATATCATCAGGCCATTGATTTTGCTTTACCATGGATAAATAGCACAAAGCAAAATGTTGACGTGGAAAACAAGGCTTGTGTTGTATCGTAATGTAGGCCCATTGGAATGGAGGGAAAAATTAAAAGAAAGATCAATTTAAACCACTGTTTCACGTGAGTTCAATAACAATACATGTAAAAGGAGCACCTGGAAGACTGATATAGATAAAATAAAAAACCCAAAAAGTCTTTGGGATCCTACGCCTTCCTCTGTCAAGCCAGTTCATTTGATGTTTTATACATTTAAAGTTGCGAAAATTGTCACGTTCCTATTCGGATATAGCACTGAGGAGTAGTGTGCCCATCACAAAATATGCTGAAGTGAAATCAGTTATGTATGCGCATCTGCTCCTACGTCCTTCACTATTTTCTGCTTTAAAAGGTATTTTACCCTCATTTTATTTATTGAATATACGAATGTACAGTCAATTTTCAGGAAGGAGCTGCGGCCACACAAAGGCTGTCTGGGGAAATATAGATTTAGGTAAGACAGGTAGCGGTGCAGCGATTCGAACCCGGATCCCCAGGTCACCATTTGGTGACCTAACCACCTGGCGACCACCGCCCCTCTGGTTGAAAGGTAAGTATTATGTATTCTGTCTAGTTCCCAGACAGGTAGAATGCCGATCTGGGAGATCGCTGAGGAAGGCTCAATAAAGTTTAGCCAATATGATCAATAAATTGATTAAATATTATATAAATTGATATCAGTTGCAATTTTAAATGGAGCCAAAATCATCCTGTATTATGGAGGAAAATATTCCGCGATCGATTACAGATCGTGATTGATTATGGTGGATGGAAATAAAACGATATCAGAAATAAGAGAAACTTGACCCCGATTGGATTCATAAGAACTTAAGGCTGGACATGTATATTTGGGACCTTTTAGCATAACGAAACAAGATAAATAACACAGCCGTCTTAGCCACTCCTCGTGCAACTTTAAATACATTTGAAGATAGGAGATTCAAAGCAAATACTTTATCATTAAAATAGCCAGTCCAATAGGAGTTTATATGTGGTCGTCACCGAAAAATAAATAGAAACAAAGTGACAACTCGCTGTCCTTATTCAACACATATGTACCATACAATGACCGATGCATAATTATTAGTGAAATAATCTCGAACGCTTTAACTAACTTCACAAAGCGTAACTTTTATTGAAAGGAGATCCAGACATCTAGGCTTCTTTAGGTTACCAAGTGTGTATTCTAAGGGAAAATCATGCAGTCCTCCTGGCATTTCCCATTCAATTTGAAGATTTTATAATGAACCACCCACTGTAGGACGAGTTTCTGTATGACATTGTTTCATTGGTCGCCAGTCGCGTGCTCAGAAAAAAGAATTGAAGGAGCGCACTTTTATTAGACACTAATAATATCTCAGAAAAGCAAGACATTGTGCGATCTATTTGAAGCTCGTTCCTTTAGACGAAGGTTATTTCAACGGGCCTCTGAATATCAATCATCGGACCACCGGATAGACGTGTATATATATATGCGTCATTTATGTAACTTAACTACATTTTGCAGCTTGCTTGTGTCTAGCTGAAGATTAAACGTTGATCCCGTGTTTATTCTGACTATCTTAAAAACGATACACAATGTCATGATTGTTTCGAGGAATGCTATTTTAAAGGCTTGTCGATACTGTATGTTGTGTTGCCTAATCTTCGCGCCATGATAAACGCGAGCAAATCATGTGAACAGTTCGATATAATATCGATATAATCAATATTTATTTATTGTTTAAAGGAACTGATTAGTTACAGGAACACGTAAATATAAGATTCTATGGCAGGTTTCAATTGCACTCTCAAAATCAGTGTCACACTGACCAATCGCAGCAAGGGTAAGTCAATGAGTTCCTTCTAAAATTTGTGTATTGTGGTGAACATCTTCAACTCCACTACAACTATCCGGCATGTTTGGAAATGGAATTGAAGCTTTATATGTATAAAGTGATGGAAACAGCATTACTTCACACGTTTAGAAAACAGCGACCATTACGGGAGAAGGTAATTGTTCACTAGTAACATTGAAAGTAATCCAAAATGTTTTACAACTCGCGTTCCTTCAATCCCACTGTTTCCACTGGGATAAATTATTTCGGTAAGATTAAATATTCTTCAGAATTACAAGTAAATATTCATTCTCGCATTTACAGAGAAATCCGATGAATTAATGTAACTTAAATCCATCGCTGTTTTCAAATGTTGTGATGCAAATATGATCTGGAGTGACATAGAATAATTAGCCCAGATTGGAGTATGCCATTTGAAAAAACAAATTCTCAGTTCGCCGACTTAACAATCGCTAGAATGTTTACGCCCCATGAAGACCCAGCAATGACTGCAATTTGCTGTTGTTATTTTTTTTCTGCATTTTAAACAATAAACCCTCTAAGTTTAAAATTGTGATGAAACTTCGTCGTCAAGCAATAAATCTGGGGAAGGAATAACGCACCTTTTCTTACCTCTGAATGCTGCCTACTGTTTGGTCGTCTCATTTTGTGTTTACGAAATACAAAAGCAGTTTTCATTTGAGTAAACATTTCTAGAAACCTATTTATGGTGCCTTTATGAAGCGTTGAACAATTCAAATGTTTTGACAAATTCCCGTAGAAATTGTCGTATATTCCTTTCTCCAATAGTTAAATATAAAGTTTGAGGCTTAGGCTTCCAAACTTATTTTAAAGGCTTTCACCACAAACACGAATGAGGGGAGGAAGATGAATAATTCACTCGTATTTGACGGTAGACGTTTTATCTTCTATAAATTATGATAACGTATGCTTTTTGAGTTGACTCGATTTTTCTGCCAGACGGCCTTGGTAACTCCGATAAAATCAGATTTGGTTTCTAACAAAGGTAAATGCAGTTTATCGGTTAATCATCATCAATGATCAATGGAATGGTTACAGTGAGCATATTTTGTACTTAACACAAAACCAAATTTTGTGACGGTTGACTTTTCCAACAAACGAATGATAAACGTTTAGAAATATCAAACTGATTAGTGAATTAGGGAGTTTTGACAGAGCACCTCTGATTAGTGCTTAAAGGTTCGATCTAACTGAGCGAGACAGAGACAGGGTGAGTTTGTGCATCCGAATATCAACTGTGAGCTTTTGGATTCACTGGAACAGATAGGTTTCGGCGAGCTATACAAAGTATCACTGATGACATTTCTTAGGAAGGAGAGCAGGATTGAGTTAGATTATTAATATAACTCACTCTTATACAGAGGTTTTTTGAAACACTTAATTAAGGAGTTCGTAAAACTGATTGAGTTTTGTTGACTATGGTCGGCGGTAGGGGTTTATCTTCTCATCTGAGGATTGAACCTGAGCCGATAACGATAGAACACTCATGGACAAACAGTGAAACCAAAATAAAGCTCATCAAACTGTTTCTTAATGTGAATATACAGTGCAGAAGAACCACTTGTTATAATTTTATTGTATATTTGTTGATACTGATCCTGTAGATCTTAGTTGGAAACATTGTAAGCATGAGTATTATACAGAAAATGAGAATAGAAGCCGATTCAACTCAATTTTAATCGTTAGNCTCGGGCGTTAGACAATAATCGGGGTTTGTAGGAATTCAGTTGAAAATAGTCATAATGGATACAGTACCACACTGAAAACACTGTCGTGTTTTCATTATGTTTACTCAACGGTGGGTTGTCTACGAAGCTGGAAACAATGCAAACTGTCACACTCTATCAGACGGTTTGATTTGTTGACGCAGTTCACTTACTAAAACATGCACCGTTCAAACAATATGAACATGCTTCTGAACACCAACCATGTCCCATCATACTGATCATCTTTGATCCGCTTCGGATGTAAATGATTGTTTTCTCCTACTCTTCTAGCACTCTCTACCCACGTCCTGCTAACTGCATACCTCTATTGGGACGAAAACAACCGAG
>UZAN01040775.1:24694-40722 GCA_900618425.1 Echinostoma caproni | reverse complement strand
TCTAGATTTCTGGCTAACGAAAGCATGCGTCAGAGACAACGTTTTAAGAACCCTGGTTAACTGGCTTCCATTGTCACATTTTTGGGCCACGTTCCTTAAGGATTTACGACATTGTATTTTACTCGTTCTGTCTGACCGCATGCAAAGATAAATGACCCTGGTGTGTACACGGGGCTGAAAATTCATCCACTAGGATGTGTCAAGCAGTTCTGGTTGTGCGCATAACCAGTCACCGACTGAATCCTCGGTCCCACAAAATGAGTTGTATTTGCATGGGCGAATGTCCGCATTTCAGTCAAAAACACATCAATGAAAGAAGGAAACGATACGCGGAAATAATTTAACCTCCCCAAGGTTGCTGAGAAATTCAGAAGAGACGCGCTGTATGGATTCTAGCGGGATAGAGAACCGTAGAATTTCTGCAGCAGGTATTAAACGATATGCGGAACGCGTTGATGAATGAGAGCGGTAGTTGAATAGATTGAAAAGTAAAGAACGAGCTGGGTAAGGGAGGATTTTCTATGGAAATGTTTCACGTGCATCAAAGTATAGTTTACACCTGGGATGTCCAATTTAAGTTTTTGTTACTGATTACTCACAAGCAATTCACAGAATCTACTCTAGTTAGAGGATCTATGTTTACGACAGACGTGTTACGGGCAAAGCGGATTGAGAGGGGGTAAAAATACATTCTAAACACTTGGATAAATAAATGGGCAGTCTAAAACGAGTGAAAAATTTACAGATATGCGATAGATTACTGGAGAAAGTCTGGTCCTCAGGCACATAAATAGCTTGACGAAAGGCTACATTTTCAGTGTATGTATATAATTGGGCTGCTAAACTCCCTGACAAGTCACTGATGTAGGTGGTAAACAAGAGCGGAGAAAGTCCTACTCCGTGAAACACACCGGAATCTTCCACGAACGGTTTATATGTTTTCGTACCCAGCTGAGTCTGCCGTATTCTGCTTGTGAAGTAGTCAACAAGTCACGCTAACAGGTGTTTGAGATAGCCAAATGCTTCCTTTTAACAAAGGAGGAGAAAACGTGGAAAAGAGTCAAAGACCAATGAAGAAATAAGAGAAAAAATACATCTTACAGACTTCGCGGATGCGCCTGGGGTTTTGGTGACATAATGAAAAAAGAAGCCAACTGCATCCAAAGTGAACCTGTTCGATCTATACGCCAACTGGAGATCGTTCTCAGGTGCATGGAAAGAAGCAGCCAATTGTTTGAGAATTTGCTTGACAACTTATGACTAGATGATGCTAGAACCATGAGACGGAAACGTTTAGATAGAGTGATCTATCTACAAGGTTTGAGAGTAGAAATGATCGTGACGAATACGTGCGAATCAATGTGTTGAGCAGAGAAGTAAAGGCATCCGATGAAGCAAGGGCACCACACTTTGGAAGGGATGATAAACCGTAGGGACCGGCACCAGTGGATGATTCAGTTTTACAAAGGAGTTTCAACTCGGTTTCTCTCGTGAATGGGGTTATATCCATAAGATGGGAGAATCACTGATTGGATGTATATATAAATGCACGATTTATGCTGTCAACGTCCAAGGCACACTTAGTTGGTCTGAATTCCGTTCCACCTATGATCCGAAAACATTTGTGTCGAAGGCTCCTGTTGTGGCTACTTAGAAGTTGATTCTCATAAGACGAGTTGATACGCCTGATTTATTTTTATTATTATTGAGGAAATGTATCTGACTATTGATAAGTCTCGCGATTTGTCTCTTGTGTCTTCTTAATGTTTTCANGTTTCGGAGAGGCAATACAACAATTGAGTGTACTCTGTGAATATACATAGTAGATAGAACATCCGTTTTTTCTCTCGCGTGCATTAGATCCAGTCGTGTGTGAAACCGGTGGATTTCGGAATTAAATAAAAATTAAATTAAATTTTTAAAACGCCATATTTCTTCCAGTTGCTTTTTATTGGTGATGTGAGCTACATGAAATTGATTTTAATTAATCATCTTTCAGGCTCTATGTTTGCTCACAGTCAGCAGCTTCCTCTCCAGTCACCAATACACCCGGAAACACTTACCTCAAGTCTTTGTCTCTTATTGGACCTCATTAGTGATTCTCTGCCATCCTGTCTGGGCTCCAAACGCTTGATCTAGCTATTGGATACTCTTGATACCCTCGGGTTAAGCAGAACTGAATGCTGGCAGTCGCGTCCCCGGGTTGTGGATAGGGAGATACCTTCATCGATGAAAGTTAGCTGTGAATAAGTTGTGGTATACCGCAAAAACTAAATAGTCGCGAACATACAGTGGCAGCACCACCAGAATGTGGTGCGTTTCAGGCTGGTCACCTGGCTCCTGTTTAAAAGCCACATAAGCCCAATGGTGGTTTCGTGACAAAGGTCGATGTCACTGGCCTTTTGAAACTAAAGTCATTAACTCCCTCACTTCCGAGGCGAGGGATTACTTCCTACTGCCTTGCAGTTCGCACTTGGTTGTGCAAAGGCTAGAGGTGCGCCCTCAAAATAAACGACGCCGAGTGACGCTAGGGACGTCTTTCGTACCAAACTCCCAAGGAACTCCATGATCTTGATCATAGTCATGTCTGGAGCTGGCTTATCCTTTCCAAGGAGTAGTACTCAGTCATTATATTCTTGGCCCAATGAAGAAAGACTGCTATCTGTTACATCCAGTCGAATGCTTCCTTCCAAATCATTTCTTCCCAGCAGCCTTGGGCTTACTTGCATAATTCATAGGTACTTGTGATCGCATATGTACTACTGATGGCCTCTTTGTGGGCCTCTAGAGCGAATCGTTGACTGGATACAGTGAGGATTATGCGTGAAAGTGAATTCTCAAGAATGGTCAGTCTAGATCGATAGTATTCCTTCTTTTTAGTCTTCAGAATTGAGAACAGAGGGCAGGATACCCATGTAAGCTCCATCACCATTAGGTCGAAGGTCCGATCACAACTGTTCGCTCCTCCATAGCCCCTTGAGGTGCTCATCCCCACGCCGTTTGAAAGCAGAGCCGGTCTTCTTCTCCAGCGTAGTCGCTGGAAGGGAGTTATAGAGCGTTGTGGGCCTCCGCGAGAGTCGGTGGACTAACGAAAGAACAACTGAGTGAAGTTTGAGAAACATGAGGGAGTGCCCATGCGTTCGTTCCTCTGTCCGTAGCGGGAAGTGATGCCTCAACTCCGGGCCAATATCACCTCTCAGGATCTTCCTCAAACAGACGAGAGTTCCCTTGAGGTGCCGATACGAAACTGGGAACAGACCGGTAGCCTGCAGACGACATTCATAGCTGTTTCCGCCTGGTGCAACAATGAGTCGTGGCAGCACGTTGTATACGCCCCAAAGTAGCCAGTTCACCGGCCATGCAGGGGTGTGTCGCCGCACTACCATATTCAGGTCTCGGTCTGACGTGGGAAGCGTACAAGAGTCTGAAAGTGTCCATCGTGAGCCGGCTGAAAGATCTCCGAACAGGTCCTAGAATGTTCCACGCACTAGCACAGACCCTATCAGTGTTTTCTCGGGTCTTTATTGATGACGTCATCATACCTCCCAGGTCTCTCGCACGATGTTCTGCGCAATGTTGTAGACTACCTCTGATTCCGCAGGTCAAAGGTGCAAATGAGCACACTGCAATGTTGACTGAAAGTGCCCAGGTGTCCGCCCACTGAACCAGGTTGTTCAGATCCGCTTGAAGAGTACTCCGATCCTATGCACCTTCGATTGTACGCCAAATATTGATGACCTCCGCATACATGAGGGATGGGCTGCGCAACTGACCGCGCAGGTCGTTGAAATAGAATACGAAGAGGAGTGAACTAAGAACAGAGCCTTGGGGGACCCCACTGGAGGCGGAATAGCACGTAAATAGCGATCAAACAACACGGACGCAGAAGAAATGAAGTGTAATGTTTGGTTGAAATGCCAATGAGGTTGTCCACTCAAAAGTTGATACAAATACAATAATGTGCTCTAACAATCCAGTAGGAGAATTTTGAGCCGTATTCAACCGTGCCTTGTCTCGCATGGTCACCTGAAATAAACCTACTGATTAAAGGTGGTCGGTATCACAGATTTTCCACAAGGATTTGACCCCGTACTCGTATCGGGTTTAGCCTTTCCATCAAATCGTTTTCGTTGTAGCAAAGAAACGAATATGCCATGGTGGTGTTTTCCATTATATATAGGACCAAAGTTTCCCCGAGATATGAGTTTCATTGACCTCCCATTTGGACCTACATCTTCATAACGACGAAGGTCATTGAGCACTTCTTTCCCCGTATTCAATGTATCTGCTTTCAGAATACAACTTTAGGCGAACGATTGTTTTCAATAATTCATAATCATGCCGTCAAACGTTTTATGGGAGAATGAAACCTAGGAGTTGGGATAATAATACGATAATGTGAGAAATCGATCACTATGTGTGTGTGTTGCACACCGCATTCTCATTGATACCCATACGGAGTAAAGATAATCGATAGATGTTGACGGCTGCAATGATTGTTTACTCGTTCAAGTGCGTTTGTGGCGAACTCTATGTCAGTTATTTTTCCGCATGAAAGAGCACCATCCGCGCTGACTGCATCAAGGTGGTTTAATATCTATCACTTGGTAGCCATTTACCATCGTCTTAACCCAAGTGAATCATACCACATGATCCATCAGGTCTCCCCGAACCGATCCAAATATATCGGAATGCTCACGTTAGTCGTAGTCGAAACATTTGTGCNTTAGTCGTAGTCGAAACATTTGTGCCCCGAACTGTGCACAAAAGCGTCTGATTCAAGCTCTCTATCTCCCCTGCGTTCACGATCCCACCCTGCCCAAACACATAAACATATATATTTTCAGACAATAACACTGATCCCTCCGAACTGACTTGGTCGACCTAAGAGACAACTGAAAATCCCGGCAGCAAACAACTGAGAATGTGGCGCGCAACTCGAACATACACATTGAACGATTCTCACTGAAATTGTACTTTTATCCTTCCAACCCCTGGATTGTATCCGCTCATATAAATCACCTACTTTCGTTATAACTTTTCTTCTCATGGTAACGTTACCAAATCTTTAATAATACATTTGTTACAAACGTGTGATTAGTACAGGTCGAAGGTAAAGTCAAATTTTTATGATGCGAAATATTTACAAGCTGTTGCTTTTCCTGTCCCATACGGGGCTTTCCCACAACTGGACCGATCTACGGATCCTAGAGAGATAGAAAATTTCAAAATTTTCATTATTTTGTCTACGACAACGGACGTCAACTTCAATGCTTGACAATGGTTTATCCAGTTTGTGCTTCAAGTCAACATTTGTGGGCGCAGAAACAACATGAGGCGGTAGAGAATTCCATATACTATACAGTCTGAAAGCAAATGAATGACATCGTCATTCTTGTCAATAGTTTTGGAGCACTAGTTTGAATGAGTGCCCCCTGAGGTGAGTGTTTGGTGATAAGACGAACAGTGAACGACATGGGTGATCAGGGTTCTGCATTATTTGTTACACCAATATCAAGTCCTCTCGAAATCGGTGATACCGTCTGAAGTAAAACCCCCATGATTCCAGTCATTCCACAGAAGTTTTGAAATGCAGTCCCTTGACCATCTTGATGGCCATTCTTTGTGGAGGTTCCAGAATCTTACGATCGCGCCGGAGAGATCGATTTCATGCTTGCTTAGCGAACACTATGTGGGGTCGAATGTAGGCTGATAACCGATTTGGGAACAGCATAGGTTCACATTTGCCAAATACTCGCGTTAGCAAACCAACATGTTCTGCAGCGATGGACGACGCCTTGGAGCAGTTCGTCTTGAACAAGGACTCCGAGATCCTTCCCATTCCAGGTATACGGAAGTTGTTGATATTCCAGGAATTCCGAAAACTGAGTTTTGTGGCGACGGAGTATAACCGTACGTTTCGATGCATTGAATTCGATGTCATTTTCGAAGGATCGTTGGTATCCAGCATTAAGTGTTCTCTAAAATACCAGTGAGGCCTCATGTTTTGCCACTGTCTTCCATAGTTTTGTATCGTCAGTAAATAATAACGTTTGTGACCCCAGAATTTCCGTTAGATCGGTTATGAACACTATAAAACGTTGTGAGCCAAGCACTGATCCCTGTGGAACTCATACAGCCACACTGCTAGGATCAAACACTGACCCAGCAACCCGAACTGCCATGGTGTGTTATCAACGAAATTCTTCTATCCACCCCAGTATAAGTCTCCGAATTTCATAACTGTGGCTTTTTCAGCAGTATTTTGTGGTTCACTCCGTCAAATGCCTCGGAGAAGTCCACTACATCACTGGGATCAACTGTTTTTGTCCACCCTTCTCGGGCCAGAAGCCTGCGACGAAGCCCATGCTGCACCAGGGATGATACGCTGCATTTATGTGGTGATCCTAGCCTACGAGATGACGCATACCACCGAGAGACACGTTACAGCCTTCGGACAACTGGGATTAATCAAGCTTCCCGGGTGACGTCAGCAAAGCGCGTACGTGTCACAGCTTCTGGCCTACAAACCATGGGCTTATTGTACTAACGAATCAGAAACCGTGCGGCCCAGACAGAAGCTGAACAACGCCAGAAATACAAAAACGTGATTGGAAGAGGCTTAGATGACCAATGAATTTGTTTTGTACATATTATTCAATTCCCCTGATTTCTTTCAATAAACAAACTGCTATTTCTGTGACCTTTTTCTTCGTATATCGGTTACGTGGGGTACCGTCGTGCAAGTACCGGTGTGACCCAGTGCTTACGTCTCACGCGTGATTTCTAATCAATGATTCGTATTTCGTGATCAGTGCGTACTACAATTACAACGATTATTACAATTTATCAGTAACTCATCCAACTGTCTGCCACAATCCATTCCATGACATTGAACAATAAGACGAGGAGATTGATTTGTATAACTTTTGCACGCTGAGATATGCTTACATTTTGGTTAAAAATTGTACACTGGTTTTCACACCGGAGAAAATATAGAAGTATACACAGATCCAAAAGAGTGTTGTGTAAAATAAATGTCTCCGAAGTTTGATTTATTCAATTAAAGATTGATGTAATTTATTTAAAACTCAATCCTTCTTGGCCAAGATGCGAGCCAGATACGGTACAGTGGAGCTTTTATGTTTATTCCCGAAGGTTGATACCAATAAGAGGAACGAGTGATAGAGTGGGAGCGACAAGAAGATAAGCCAAAATGCAAAGGATTGGACGGGTCTTTTAGATTCTTATTGGTAAAGGTCATACAAGACTTCATATGACCATTAATAAGTTCTGTGATTAATGACTCGGCAGAAATTAAATCACACCAAATCCAAGACCGACGATGACCGATTGGCTTCAAACCTCGTTTGTTCCTTCAAAAAATGGTAAAAAGATACGATCCAATAAACTGATACAATTTCCTTCTCAAGCAGCTGTAGGGAGGTAAGTAATTTAGCCAAGTCTGGGCAACTGAAGTCGCTCGTAATTTGGACATGCGTGAACTTCAGTGACAGAATGTGATGTACGGTTTGCAACAGTATACCATTGGCTGAGTTTGTGGATGAAGGAGAGCGGTACACCTCACCGATCAAACCGATATCGCATTGCGAAAGGCGAACTCGGCACCACAGTGAGTCAGAAGCCGCAAGCGGATAACCCAGTACCGTGCATTCTAGTTTGCAGCTAAGATAGCATAGCACACCGCCATCAATTGGCTTGTGAGCAGCGTCATACCGGGTATGCGTAATTCTGGTTCCCAAATTTCGGTTGTCAACCAAGTTTCAACAACCGCAATAATTTTCCGTTAACAATTTCGGCTACGCTGTTCAAACTCTGAAAAGTTGCTGACGAAACCTTGGGAAGTGGTGCAAAGACAATGCAGTTGATAGGACAGCAGAAACTCGTCGGGGTGCGAAGGGTTGAATTAGCCGATCGTAGAGTGATTTGTCAGGGAAAGTTGTGGGGAAGAAGTGTTTATTGGGTCTGATCTACCAGTTGCGAGAATCCAGCTTATGTGGAGGCGATATTTTCTGTCAGAGAATCACTATTTGAGCCTAGGTTATGCTTGGATCTAACCCAGATTTCTACCGAAAACGACTTCGATTCGCTGAGAAGCGGAATGATTTGAAATGATCATCAACCTAAGCCAATTGATCAACTTCCCTCTGTCTATACCCGATGGTGCTCGCACTTCTGACCCTTTTCACTCAACCTCTATCAACCTTCTCTTTGCCCCACCAGACCACGGGGTCACTTCAATCTTCATTCAATCGACCTCTAATTTTTATGCATGCAATATCATTCTGCCGACCTGGATTATCTTTATCAAGTTCTTGTGTCCTCAGGTGACCGCTGTTTTACTTTTAATGTTCCAATCAAGCTTCTGAGTGTGTAGTCAGCATATAAATCAAATAGATCTACATTGGACGCCGTATCCACCCGAATGCATTTTATCAGCAGGTCATTAAAAAACTCGGCCAAGTCTTTCCGTTGTTTTTCTTGACTATTCGTCTGCGTTAGATTCTTTTTCTCGATCATCCTTTTTTTTCAAAATTGAATCTTTTGGCACTCCAAGACAGCTACTCTACCGACTATTTCACAGAGAGGTTCCAGTGCACCAAATTAGGAAGGAAGAAACCGAAACCTCTTGTTAATAATTCTAGTGTTCTTCAAGGTGTTGTTCTATCTCCATATCTTTTTTATGCTTTTATTAGTGATCTTTAAGTCCCACCCAGTGCGCACATCTAAAAGTATGCTGATAACGTTGTCTTATGTCAGACAGTTTCATCTCCTTCGGAATTTTATTCTTTTACTGAAAACCTATCACACATTTAACAGTTTTCTGACCAATATGGTGTCAGTCTTAACATATCTAAGTGCGTAGAGCGTATTTTCAGTCTTTCTCGTTCCTCATTTCCGACGGACTCGGTTACCCTTAGGTGTAAACCGGTATCCAGAATCACCTCAGTCAAGGACTTGGGTGCCACCATCAACAGTATTCTTCATTGGCCTACACATATTTACAACTTTGTGTGGTACCATCAACTCTTGGTAAATTTACCCATGAGATTCTAGATGACCCTCTGCATCCGTTGCACCTTAATCTATCGTCTTATCGTTTCCATCCGTTCACAAGATCCTCATTTCGGCATCTACCCTCTCGCATAATCATTTATAAAAATTCCCCTGTACCCGACCTGACCCAACTACTGGCCAAAAAACAGGTCACAAGTAAACTACGTCAACAGTTTTGAACATGAAAAAATATCAAGAACTTTCTTTGTCTTTCGTGTTATGTTTCATTATTATTATTATTACCTTATTCCGCGTGACGAAAACTGTACATTTTTAACTGAAATGTAAGCATAAAGGCTTACACAAGTTATACAGATATAAAAGCAAGGATTTTTCTTCAAAAATGCATCGCTTCATTCTCCGGGTGTAACAAGCCCGGAAACTAACGATATCCTGAATAGTTTAGCTATCTGTTGTCGTGCCGTGCGCAAAAAGAGCATGGCTTTACATCACTTCCGCCCCTCACCCGAACCCTGTCTCACAGCCGATTTATTAAAACGTGGATCCCATATTGGTTATTCATAAATAAAGCGATATATATATATATATATATATAGACTTATACGACCGGCTTGTAGACAAGCATGGTGTCAACGCCACAACAACAATCAAAGGGGACAGGTGGATTCCGGGTACAGAACGGAGTGAAACAAACAAACACGGGGAAATAAAAGATAACTGGGATAACAAATTTTTTTCAACCGTACATCTTTTGATATTTCTTCGTGTTGCTTGTTGTTTTATACGAAGCAAGGGATTTCGACAGACAGACCGTACAGCATTCGCGCCTTCGCGACTTCTATTCTCGAACATATCTCTCAGCGCTTCTAACCAACGACAATCCTCATCCATTGGGCTCCAACCTGGAGGGCGGGCTGCACCAACCGAAGCCAGCTTCTTCATGCCTCTACGCCATGTCACGGTCTGACCGCCGCGGCGCTTCTTCCAGTCTTGCCCGGCACGTGCGAAGAGAGCACGGAAAGGTAGTCGATGGGAAGGCATACACAATACGTGACCAAGCCATCGGAGGCGGTGTAGAGCGATGACTTCTGTTAGAGAACGACTATCCGCACCCAACGCACAACGACGAACCTCGTCATTACTCATCCGGTGTTCCCACCAGACACGAGCAATGCTTCGGAGACATCGGTGGTCAAAGTCGATTAGCATCCTCAACGCGGAGGGGCCGGGTCTCGTAACCGTACAGGAGAACGCTACGAACCGTGGTGATGTACACCCTTTCCTTAAGGGACAGTCGGATGTCATGGCGGCGCCACAGGTCTCGCAGGTTGACGAAAGCTGCTCTAGCTTTCGTTATTCGTGATGTGATCTCGTCTCCAACACCAACACCAGCTGCGATCAAGCTCCCGAGGTACTTAAAGCTCTCAACTACTTCCAGCTGATCACCACATGTGGCGAGTGCATGCAAAGGCTCCTGCCAGTCTTGAACAAGAACTTTGCATTTGGAAGGTGCAAGGCACATGTCATACTTGGATACCCCGATCGCCAAGCGGTTCAAAGCCTCTTGGACTGCCTGTGTATTGTCACCAAGCAATGCTATGTCATTGGCATATTCTAAGTCGAGGACTCTGTTCCCAGGGAGGAGTTCGACTCGACCGTTTGCTAGACCGGACAAAGCATTCTGTAGAACATCTTCTATGGCGAAGTTGAAAAGAAATGGGGATATAGGGCAGCTTTGCCTAACTCAACTGGAGACGGTGATGGGTGGCGAAGGTTGGCGATAGGCCCTAACCCGACCTGAGGTATGACGATACAACTCTTTGAGAACTGACACATGCTTCTCTGGTACTACATTCCGCAACAAACAGTTCTATAGTTCGGTCCTGTCGACTGGCTTTATGGGTCTTCTGTTATCTTCCCCGGTCCTTTTAATCAGGACCTCAAACTCATACCATTTCGGTTCCTGTCGGTATATAGTCTTATACCACAGGAACATCTGGCACAGTCCTGTAAAACATTCTCCAAGAGATTTTATCCGATATTACCCATCCCCTCTATTCTGCTCTCAGTCAATGCCCTTTTCACTTATCCCCTCGCTCCAGTCATAAAATTTATAAATGCATGCAATGAAGCTTACAGGCGCTCTATGATACCGTTTCTCGCCAGATTTCTTACAAACTATGAATTTGTTGCAGAAAAACTGCGCAAAATACTAAACGAAACTAATCACGAACACCCTGGTATGACATTGGTTTTTTGATGTTGCTGTGCGTTTCACTTCCCTAATTCCTGTATTACATTTTGATTCTTTTAATTTCTGACACACTGTGATTATGTGGCTTCTGAATATGCATCCACCCTTCGAAGTGTATAAAGCGATTCCTTGAGTTGACTTGACCAGTTTCTTTAGTTGTCGAATTGTTTGCCCAACCTACGTGGCTGTACATCGTTTACATACATACATACATACATCATTTTTCTTCTTTAACCCATCTTCCGTGTAAATGACCGAACTTTATCTCCCTGTCTTACCATGTAAAAAGACACAAACCACTGGGTTCGAATAGAATTTATCCAATTATTCTCAAAATGTGTGCCGATTCATTGGCCAGTGGTCAATCACCTATCTTGTCTGCTTCTTCAGTCCGATGTATTTCTTGGGTTGGGACAAAATGATCCGTAGCCCATTCCAAAAATCATCGATCTTTCGGATATAAACAACTATTTCATTTCCTTCACCATGATTGCTGATGAACCTCATTCCAATATCGAACGTGAAGGAATCCCGAACGATCGTACCATGGCTTTGGAGCAAGTCGTTTGAAAAACAATCTAGTTGCTCTAGTCTTCATAGGATTGGTCAGCTTTAATCGACGTCCGTGCAGAATCTCATATGGCGTCACCATTCTATTCCGTCTTTTCATCAACGATCTACATACTTCACTTGACCTCTGACCCCATACGTGCTTTCACTTGTGACCATACTGTACGGCTTTCTTTCTCCTTCTCCCTCTAGTTCCGCCACGACCAAAACCAATGACAACCATCGAACGCATGTAGTCTGTCTTTTCCGACTTTGGGTTCAAACAACCGCGTTGTTTTCAGTGCTCCCAAGACTTTATTCATGCTCGTCTCCCCCAAACATCAACTTTTCTCATACACGCTTCATTTTATTTGCAACCCTTTCGTGCTTTCTTCGGACTCTATCATTTCAAGATCCCCACGTTTCTTCTCATGCTACACGTACACCCGGTTTCCTATTGCGCACCAGACGTTTATTCACTCCACCCGACCTTCTTTCATTGTACAAAGTACACATTCAACCCGTTCCCGAATACTGCAACATTATGTGGGCTGGTGTTTGATCCTTTGGCCTCTCGGCTCAACCGTATTCAACGTGGAGCCATTCGCCGTCCTTCACCTGGAAGCCATGGAAATGAAAACTCGAACAATTCGTGTACTGAATATTTCACCCGATTGTTTCTATGATTTATTTACTGGATAATGTCTTCCGGACGTCTCGTGGAAACGGTTTGATGACTGGTAGACAAATAAATGGTTGTTTTTATTCTCCCTCAGCTGTGAGGTTTGTTGTCGAGTGCATGGCATTAAAGTAATCATAAACAAATATCACCACGTTCATATGTATCAGTACTGAGTACTATGAAGACAAAAACAACAATTATTGGTGTGTTCTCCAAGCCAGAAGTGTTTTTTGTAGACGTTTCGCAGACAGGCTAGGCAACATCCGGGAAACCCTCCCCAAGTAATCTGACGTTAATTTTCCTATCCCAAAATAACTGTCATATGTGAGTGCTGATTTTTGGAAACATGGTAACAGTAAATTAAGAGTTGCTCTATTCTGCCTTTTATTTATTGCGTACACAAGAATGTGCAGTCATGACTCAGAAAGGAATTCGAGACGACGCAAAGGCTGCCTGGGAAAGTACACATATGGGCGGTGATGACGGGATTCGAAATCAGGACCTCCAGGTCATATTTCATTACTTTGACCATTTGATTAGCGGCGATATCCAGCTGTTCGCGTTCTCCATTAGACACACCGAAGTATACCAACACGCGTTTTATTTTGCCCCCAAAATGACGATCAAAATAGGCCCTAGGAAAGAGTCTGTGATGTTTTTGAACAACGTTTGCATCTCAAATAACACTCAAATCAAAACGTTTTTGGGTAAATTAGAATAAATAGTAGGCTTGAATGCTCACTGTAATTACACAATTCACCAACTACAAAATACACCAGTGAAATCGAGGGATCTGTGCACGATGAGATCGATAACTGTAAGGTTTGTACGTTAACCATGCACACCCGCAAAGAAAATTTCTCATTCTCCCACTCTTCCGCTACCGGTTTGATTGAATTTCCCAGTAGGCCTGCATCGGAACACACGCGCATTCACCTGAGTGCGCGAATCTGTGCACCAATATCGATCGAACTCAAAAATGTGAGAGCACACACTTAGATGTGAAGTGGAAAACCTGCACACAGAGAGAAAAAACTGAGTACACACTGTGCACTTTTATTTAATTGGGCCAAAAATGGTGTCACAATGGTCGAACTTGGTCGGTGAACTAACAACCCACAAACAAGAAACATCACTCGATAGTTGATGAATAAACTTCTTCTGTTTCTCGCCATCCAGTATAGTGAACATGATTCTGCCTCTGTTCAAGGCCAAGACATGTTTCAGACCAAAACAACTTGGTGAGTTCACTTTGAAAAACACTATCCTCTTGATCAGATTAATGAGCACAAAAGTAGTAGATAGATGTTGCGAGTAGGAAGCACTCTCATGCGCAGCTTATGTTAAGCCTGTTTTCTAAATATTATGGTAAACAGAGGAGCAAATGACAGATGACCAGAAACTTTAACACAGGGGCAATATAATTATAAAACGGATGTGAGGAAACGATAGTGTTTGGTTAGCACCAAGACCCACTGAATTAATTATTGTTGTGTGAATAGGATTGTGTTTGATTAGCGTGGTTTCACGAAGTATGAACAACTTCAGGTGGCGACTACGCAGTACAACCTTGAGCGATTTGGCCACATCAGTCTTGCCTCTATCGGTATCGCTTGGGTGCGTTGGGTCAGGCACAAATGTGCATCGATCATGTAAATCATATCCCAGAAGCAGACGAATCCCGAAAGATATTGCGGTACTCATACAAAAGGTTTGATCCGTGTTCAAGGTTCGCAAAATTGAGACACCACCGCGACATCCGGCTGTCATACATACTACAACAACCGAATGGTTCACTGTACGGCCGAAAAGACGGGAGTTACTCACTTACTTTACGGCGACTGGCTCCTGGGGGTGGATTAGCCGGCTTCATAGATAATGCATGAAATTTCTTGGGAGTTAGGCACAGAAAACGTCCCCCCAGCATCACTCGGCTCTAGACCGAGCAAGCATCCCTACCCTCTGTACATGAAATTGGTAACTACAAGGCCCTAGAGGGTCCATGCATCCCTAGTGAGTACGGAGTCATTGCCTTGATCGTTGAGTCGTGTAAACGGTTTTGTCCGCCCAACGCGCTTGTACTGCATTCATTCGTTATACACCGACTCGGCGGAAGTTGAGCTCTCAGTTACCCTCAATCTGGTTTGGCCGGCCTGTCGAGCGATTTACCGGGGTGGCCGTTGTTGCATCCAAATATGAGACCTGAGTGCCTGGAGGATGCCCTCAAAGGAGCGGATGATTCTCCGATTCAAGGTGTGCGACGCCTACTGGGAACTCCAAGATGTCTGCTACGGGTGAAAAAACGCAGACTATCGTTGCTCGAGTTTCGCTGGCTACGTAACGTTGTATGAGTCTGGTGTAGGGCATCTAGAAGAATGGTATCGATGCTTTTGCTGTATTTACTGAGAACGATAGTCTTTTGGATATTGTGATGGTGTATTCGTTACGCTAGTAATCAGGCAGGATGCTCTACTGTGTCAGGGTTGTCGAAGCGGACAGTACATGTTGTTTCTTAAACGGAGCTAAATGAGCGTTGCACTGCGCGCCACTTTCGCGCAATGCGTACATTGGACCGGTTAATTCAAGCTGCATACGATAAAGCGCCCAACCGATTAATACGAGTTGGTTGTATTGAGAATCATCGTTCTCGATCATCTTAGCGACCAACCATCATAGCTTTGATCAAGTAAAACATGGTCCAAAGTTGTCCTTTATTCTTATGTTTGTTGTTCTGTTTTCACGGATTTTAGTGCATAAAAATATTCCGTCAGGATAGTTGAAATTTACTATATTGTTCTTTATCCTGTTTCCGTATCAGTAATATCTTGCGGAAACAGCCAACTGTGGAATTACGGTATTTATTTATCTTCTATCGATCCAAAAAGAAATAGTAGAAAAATAGTTCAAATGGTTCGCGAAAACCGCTGTTGAAATCTGAAGGTATAGTGAACGCTTAATTATAATAATAATGATATCAGGAGGAAATTGGGCACCGGTTTCGTCACGTTCCGTCAACCGAAGATTTTTCTGTAAAATCTTCCAGTACGTCACTGAATGGGTCTATCCTGATACCGATCGTCCCAAATAAATGTTTCACACCGAGCTTCCGGATTGTCACGAGCTCCCTGAGGTCGTGCACAGACCCAAAATCGCCGACCTCGTCGGGCTCCAGAAGCCGTGAGCTCCTGTTTCACCGTGCGCATCACACATGGTTCTGCGTGACCGCGACAGAGGGGCGGTTTCTTCGGTCCAGTAAGAATGCGACGCCAGGCGTGAACAGACGGAGCATCCGGGTCGCCGGAGAAGGGAGGTGCAGTGGACCCGTTCGGTTCGGAGTTAGCCAACGGGGGAGATTCGGGCTGTGAGGCCAGTTGAGAAGCGATCGCATCGGATTTCGATGAGGGGACTGCCAAATGGGGAACAACGAATAACGTGGGTCTGGTAATGAGACCACATCGGACCACATTGATCAGACGTGTGTGCGTGTCAATGAAAACACCAGAT
>UZAN01040774.1:45304-59554 GCA_900618425.1 Echinostoma caproni | reverse complement strand
ACATAGACTGACACAATCCACCAAGCCTTGAACTTATCCGGTGTGCTTCAGATGACGTCCCACTGCATGAGGGCATGAGGGTATGAAAATCCTAACCAGGAGACTAGGTCACATAGCACTCGCTGGCTGGGGACCTCGGGATGATAGTCACCGATGGTTAGATACACTGAGTGATATGGCTGGATGTCACAAACAGTGGCGCTCGTGCATCCACTCGTTATTCTTGTAAATTCAGTTCATATGAATTCTCGATCTTCCGCTTGAATTTGCTTTCAACATTCGAATCTTCTTTCTGCTCTTTTATCCAAGTGGGGCGCTAAAAGAGAGCAACCAAAACCGGCACACGACAGTGCATGGTTATTGGTTGTAAAACCTGAGCCTGAANCCTGAAAAAAAGAAGCTTGCCTCCTAGAAGAATGAAGATCTTTTGGGAACAAGCTTAATCATTCCGAATCCTTACAATCTGGCGCTAATCAAGAATACACTGAAAAAGAAAAATGCGATCTGAAGTCACTGAGTTGTTGAATATTTCAAATGATTCCACGGTGTTACTGTCCTTATTGTCTTCTGAACTGTGATCAGCTTCGTAGTAGAATGAGTTCACTCATTTGCAGTGCGACCAACCCACACGGTTACCTCGCTACCTTTTAAGGGCACTGGGCTCTTTTGAGTAGTTGGATGTCCTATCCTGCGAGTGGTAGGTCAGTTTTCTTATCTCAATTTATATCAATTCCACCCTACGCAAACACCGCACTTGTGCAGAATAGGGTTCGTAGCAGTTCACTTAGTAAATTGTTTGGGGTAAAAGATTGGGATATGTAAATACCGCCCTGTTCATGCATATATGTGCGATGAATTGGCGTTGCCCAGTCTCGTCAATAGCATGTCCATGGACGATAGTGCACATTTGCTTTTACACGCAAATGTGAGATTAAGGAAGCTATGTATAGTCCGTTTTATTCGCCATGCAGGACTTCACATCTTCGTCTGCATCTATCAGTGATGTGTCATTAGACAGCTCTGTTGTTGATTATCTACGTTTATTATCAAGTATCTGTTGGGACAAAGATCAATGCCATGTGTCCCACAATAAGCCCGGCTGCACATTTGCTAATTCTGTGAAAAAAATCAAACAATTTTACAATACATTAGACCCAAATTAGAGTCACCACGGATCAATACTAATCTCGCTGAGATAAATCACTAATTTTGCGTCGTACGGCAATATTCACTCTCTCCGTCCGTCAGGTCCGTAGCCTATGGCCAGTTGAACATTGCTCACTGTGTATTTCATCGGTAAATTCGTTTTCTTGCATCGATCAATGCTATTTTCAGTCACAAATAAGCAGCAGAGTGACACTTATAAATTGACCTGCGACTCGTGACTTGTGATTTGTGCTCAACGCCCTTAAAATTCCGTGCTGCTGAAGCCGTGTCTTCTCTCTCGTGTTTTGGGAGGCCTGTGAGATCGATAGCCGACCGTGCGTCCTGTGTTTCGCCTAGGTAGCTTCCGCTCCTAGAACTTTCATCCGCTCACGAACTTAGTGCTTGTCCGCTGTTCCCGTGTTCCCGTGTGCTACTATTGTTACTGTGCTATATCTTATGTTCTTTGCACTTGTGGTATTCACCTCGGATATAGTGCTGTGCGACCTAATAGCAGACAGCAGGTATAACCGAAGTAAAACGTAACAATTTGGCGACATAACATTATCAGTAACGTTTTACCATATGCCGAACCGATCTCTGATTAGCATACAAAACTCGAGTATTTCGATTTTCCTAATCTGGGAATCAGAAGATTGACCTCTAACCCCGACTAATTATCCTTTTCTTGTTCCCGTTTTCCTGGGAATGTTTTTTCAGCCGTTTGAAGGACGAATGCGCATATGACTGTTTATCACGTGCTACTGTACGATCAACGGCAGAAAGGGGTAACACCCCTAATTACATTAACCTAATGTAATGTGGTGATAATCATCTCATTAAGCCGTTGGATTTGAAGTGAAAATCACATATAGTCTTATTAAGATAGACCTGGTATTGAGCCCGATGTCAGTCCGCAAAGTTGCCAATCACCTAAGTTTGGTGGCCTTGACAAGACTCAATTGAACGAATCCCAAAGCAGTGAATGCAGTGACAGTTCCTTAGACCTCTTTGAACCATTACATACGCTGAGAATAATCGCATTCTTCACCGCAACCCATGAATTTAATTCTGCCTTTTTCCAGAAAACAAAACATCCCTAACTGCTGTTACTCTGCTGTTTTTGGTCTACTTGGAATCATGGCGGATCTGATAGTGCCTAAATTCCGTATTCGGGCTCGGGTAGATTATCGAATCGTGTTGTGAAAGTGTCGTCATTTTAGTGGCTCAATTTACAAGATTAAGTGAATTTGTTTTCGGCATCCATTTTAACTGTGAATTAAGCGGTGCAGCTCCAGCTTTGAAAAGACCATCGTGTTTTGTGTGTTTGAACCCAAAACTATTACCCTATTGAGCGGTTGACAGCCACCGAAAAGAAAAAAACGAGGCAACGATCGGTCACGGCCCCGTTCCTGAATATTGACTGTATAATTGTTGTTCAATCGTAAAATGAAAATATTTAGAAAAACTACTGGAGTAGTTTATTCTAGGTAGATCATATTTTGAACAGTACATGAGTAGCCCCCGAATTATTATCTATATATTAGAAACATCATATCTCGAGAGGTTTCCGAACATATTTTTTTCTTGTTGGGAAGCATCACATAGTTAGTTTAATGAAAGACTGAAAACCGGATAACTGCACCCAAGTTGACTGGTTTCGTGAGGTTGTGCGAACTGAAATTCCTGGCTTGGTTGTGTTGTCTATGGAATCATATTTTGCGTGAATGGAACTACTGTTCCACCGATTCACCGGAAGAATAGTAAGCGAGTTAGTGATGATTTGTTAATTGCGCTCGATGGTACCGTTATCATATCCGTCCAACTAAACATTGCCTTTGACAAAGCTAGAATTTCTAGTTGAGCACGGACAACCAATTCACTTATGTCAATCAGAATCGGACGACGCACGAGGAATCGTGTGTCCGGACGATTTGGTTTCAACGGGTTTGTACTTTGTGTCGTTCAAACATCCCCCGGTTCAGTGATGAAGGATCGTGAGGGAGCAAATTTGTCCGAATGATTGATTGATATTTGGTCCGACCGGATGGTCTCATTCGTCTCAAATTTTGGTCTAATTCCATAGGGACACTAACTCCAAGCCTGCTTGAGATGGGTGGGCAGTTGACTATAGAGCGCGCTCCCTTACAGGTGTGGGGTGTTGGTTTGGTCAACGTAATGTAGTCAGTCATTCAGCTTGTCACAGCTGCATTGAATCTCTGGATGTCTGTTTGCTTATCTGTCTACCGTTCCAGCTTTCCGCATCTCTTTCTCTCGCTCTGTGTGGGTGTCTCGGTTCGGTTCCACCCCCGAGGTACAATTTGAATTCTTTCTCTCCCTCCCTCTCTCTCTCTCACACACACACACACAAGCAGATATACGTATGCGTACAGTCACGATTGTTCTCGCCTTAAATCCCCTCTCTGGTCATCTGTCAACCGGAGATGATCCCTCGGAACCATTGGCACGGTCAAAACGGAACTCGACGTTCCGCGCTTCGTCGGTCCGGCGCCGTTACTCTTCCTGGACGTCTGTCGTGCTTNGTCGTGCTTGCCCCTCGGTCACATAATCCGATGGGTGAGTTAACAAGGGGTATCGGTTGGACGCATTGTAGACGGTCAGATTTG
The DNA here is from genome assembly GCA_900618425.1 of Echinostoma caproni. Classification (NCBI taxonomy): domain Eukaryota; kingdom Metazoa; phylum Platyhelminthes; class Trematoda; order Plagiorchiida; family Echinostomatidae; genus Echinostoma; species Echinostoma caproni. Next base: position 55,784 of record UZAN01040774.1, on the reverse strand, counting down.
TTTCTGACTAGGGTTGGATGAGAACGCGTGCTACCATTCAATACAATACCACAGCGTGCAACGGTCACACCGTAACTGTTTTCATGGCCCCACCACTCCCGAATCACACCACAAATTCGCTCTTGCATGCAATCTGAAAGATACACGCACACACACACATCAACAGACATGCATCCATACATACACGGATACAGTTACTTCAGTCACGAACAATCATTCATAAATGCACAAGTCACGGCTCCAGTCGACACACACACAGCGTTTGTTCACAGTTGATCTATCCCGTTTTCCCATTTTTCCACTCACGTTCCGCATTCACTTAAGCGGTCGGCACTCCCAATCCATCTTCCACTGTCCTTTGTGCGGTGGCAAGTACGGGATTTCGCGGATCGCTTGGGGTATCCACACATCCGCTCTCGCGCGCACACACACACGCATGCACGCACGTGCGCACGTGGGCACAGTCACACATACCAGCTGATACATCTATGTACGCTTCTTTGGTCGGCCCGGAAACCAAAGAATTAAGAATTACGGTGGCAGGTGAAACGGTCGGATGGTGGTGGTAACAGTTTACAGTTACATTCTTGGATGGGGATAATTGGGATGTTTACGGAACAAATTCTCCAAAGGTTGTACTTCAATCAGACACGCATAGATTGGTTTTGTGTACCGTGTACCGCTGAAACGAGATGATATTCCTTGTGATGATAGGGACGAGGTCAGGCGGGCAATACCAAACGTGATGGATGGATTGCCGGATTGATGAATGAACGAATGAATGAATGGACGACAATAGAATAAGAATTAAGCCGATTCTTTGTGAAGTGTTGTTGTTAAAGCGGAAGAGAACGCTTCCAATGCGTACAGATGCATGCGTACGTGTGTTTGTGAGAGCGCTCGTTTATATTTACATCTTCGTTTGTGTGCTTGTAGAAGCAGTTCAACGGTGTTTATGCTCGTCAAACTTTGACTGGGCATAGCCGGACTTAAACTAACAGAGACAAAGGAGACGTACGTGTGTGTGTATCACGGAGAAACACGAATTATATAGTCAGTTTACCAGTTTACACTTAATAGCGATGTTGCTCATATGAGTTCAGGAATAGACTCTATTGTCGAGAGCTTTTCGCAAACAATTTGAACTTGTGTCAACGGTGCGGAAGAGTGGAAAACTTTCAGTTAATTGGAATTGATTGATTCACTTGAAAAAATAATAAAAGGACGAAAAATATAATGACGTTGCCGAGTAACAATTATTGTGCCAGTGAAAATTAATGAAGTAGCTATCTTAACTGGAACAAACGCGGGCTAAGTGTACCCCAGTGGAATGGATGAACACTTACATAGTGAAGATGCGAAAAGCGATGATAATGTTGATCATGTTGAGTGGGGAGATGATTATGACAATAGTCATGAACAATGGGGATCGGGTAGATTCAGACGATGATTCGGCTGTTGTTCATGATTACCTTGAGGATTCAGATTGCGATAAAAATGTTGACGGTGGTGACGATAAAGATGATGGTGAAGGATCGTCGATGTTTCGGAGTATATTGTTTATAAAGGTGAGAATGTGGATTATGAAGGTGTACGTTCACTGAAAAAGAAACTCACAAGTGGATTAGATATTTAGGAAATCCGTAGAATAAAAAAGTCAAAAATCGTTTCATTCTTTCTAATGGATGCATTCTCAGTTTCTGGCATTCCAGGATCATTTGTCAACGCATACAATCAGAAAGAAAAAGTGAAAAAGCATCGTAAATTCAAAAGAATATGGAGTAGAAGTTTGAAAACGAATATCAATTGCGCAGGAAATTCAAAAAGCTTTCTCTAACGGATGTCTTTTGAGCCAGAAATCTCGAAAGTTAGGGGATGACGGACAAACGATAGGCAGTGGTATGAGCATAAACCAGTTTATAACGGTATCTAGTTACAGAAGTGGATACGCATTGTTTATGTTCTCTGTGCAATGGATGAGCGATGTCTGATCAAATATTGTTACAGGAGTTATCGCAAGAGGTAAAATGTTTATCGGCAATAAAGTTAAGCAAGTGCAAACAAGGAATACCGCTTGTGCGAGAAATAATTTTAATAGACCAGCGTGGAATTGTGTAATCCTTAACTCTAAAACCGGCGAATAAAACTGGGGTGCAGTAGAAAAGATGAGTAACAACACAAGAATATACAACTCCAGTGAGTAAATACAATGGAACTTCCAAAGAAAGTAAGCGGGAAATAAAGAAACAGCTGTCGAATATTTTCAGAATCAAAATTTAAATGTGAGGTCCGGGTGAGATATTGGGAGATAGTGACACCGAGAATGTACTGGGGGAACAGCCTGGTTGTCAACATAAAGTACAGAACAATTCCTTTCAAAAGAATGTAGCCGTTCCCCTTTGACGAGCGAGAAGGTGCCATCCCTATATATAGAGGCACTGAGAGATAACTTGGAAAGCGAAGACTATAAGCTTAAGGCAAATAAACTGATTTGAAGCTGTGAGAAGCGGAAATCACCTTGGAAATCGGAACCTATTGTGACATTATCAGCATACTTAATGAGAAGATCATCTGGGTTGGTGGGAAGGTCACGAATATAGAAAGAGGGTTAGAATTGCTCCCTGGAGCACCCCCGGTAGGGAGTCAGACGCTTTACCAAGAAATTTCGTGAATTGTTTTCTACCAGAAAAATAATCTTAGAGTAGAGAGAGGGTAGTATGGGACGATCCAACACCTTGGAGTAGAGACAAAAACCTGCTCCTGCCAACACAGTTAAAAGCATAACTATAGTCGAGGAAATACACACGAAATGCCCTGCCTTGCATGTCTAGGGATCGCAAAACTGGGTTTACCAAAAGCGAAAGACCATATAAGGTAGAAAGTTGTTTGCGATAAGCGAATTGATTGTTACCTAGCTGCCCTGTGTTAGGAATAATATTACTAAGCATAAACTTTTCGAAAATGTTTAGTAAAACAGAAGTACAGGCGATTGTTCGCAATTTCCCAGCTTCTTTTTTGGGACTGGTATGATGCGCACAGGTCTCTAACGGTCGACAATGTTTTGTCCCTTGAAGCAACGGTTGTTATCTGGCTTCGCCAGATAATGCGCACGTTCCATGAGGACGACTGGACATAGTCCCTCGGGACCGGAAGTTTTTGATGTTTTGAGGTACATCGGCTATGCCAGCACCTGAGCAGAATTCACATGCGAAACTGATTGGAAATATGGATACGATACCTCAGTTTGAGTTGACGTTGAAAACACGCAGTTGAGTTAATCTTCTATGGGTTGAGGCCTGCGTAGTCTGACTTTTATTCTACAGATTTGTTTCATAGCACTCCAGATTTACTTGTAATTCCGATCATCAAGTAGGTTTTAGTGTAGAGATTGTCAAGAACTTGGATCTCAGTCTGGATCAGTACTGACTTTTATTCAACTGAAGCTCGATCACTATTTTTATATGCCCGTTCCTTGGTTCTTCTGAGGGTCTTCAAAATGGGAGAAGAAAATCTGGCGGGACTAATGTACATAGGGTCGATGGGGTAGCAGATGCCAAAGCAGAAGTTCAAATAGCTCGTGAGGTGTTTACACTTGACCGAGAAACTTGGGTCAAAGAACTGATGAAAATTTGTAGGAGAGACCATTTCCCTCAATGATGCCAAGTGGGCCGGGTCACGCAGCCTATGCAAAATTTTCCGGTTAGATGTACATGTCAGTGTACTATGATGTTTCTTTGAGTATACTTTCAGCAAAACATTTATCATACAGTGATCGGAGTTTGCTAGAGGAGCTCCTCTTCGCACAGCAACCAGGTCAGGATCGTTCGAAAACATAACATCATATAACTATGGGGGAATTTACAAGATTGTGAAGAGAGAGACAAGTCAAGAAATGAATACTTGCATGGTTAAAATCAACACTGACAATAAAAAGAGAGCGTTCCGTGCAGTTAGGAAGTTCGGATCTAAATACATCAGCAGACACCTGTGTATCAGAATTTGTACTGGAGGATGCTATGTAAATGTTAGATGCCACGATAGAACGATATTTACTAAGAAAACGGAGTTTACATTCAACCGAAATACGTGGGATATATCCTACGTTGTAGATGAAGTTAATCTTTGTATACTTACACCAAGACAATTTGGTATAGGTTACTGGACCACCGCCTCGAATTTTTAGTAAACAGTCTCTATCCAACCGATGCATATCAAAGAAATCCAGCTCAACCAAGTAATCGTTGGTCAGGATGCAAACACGTTTCTTGTAGCATAATTAACCCCATTGCATGATATTTTTTCATCATTATCAATTTCGTGAAGTCGCTCATTTTTCCATTAGTGATCGTACGTTCGATGGGCAAATAGCAGGGATAGACAATTTCTATGGTTTTGTGTTCCGTAAGGCCACTTGCCAGCCTACTCCGTGTTTTCTGAGGAAACCTGACCTAGACGGTCTACATCATTCGTATCTATTTTTAACTTGACAACTGAACTGATAGAGAATGCCACTCTTGCGCGATACCACACAATGTTTCAAATTCTTTAAAGATTCGGGGGCGTACGCAATCATGAAAGCGATGAAAGAAAACTTGAATCAAACAATTAAATCCAATGTGTGACGTAAAAGTTGATATATTATCAACTGGAGTACAAATGTAGCACGGCCGAACTTTGAAGACTCCGCCGACGTTTTCCCAAGATTCTAAGCATGTGTGAAGTTTTTTATCGAATGGCCTTTTGGCGGGTACCGTCATACCACCAAATGAGCGACATTTACCGACGATTGGGTTGGATGGAACACACACATTGTATCATACAGCCATGTTCAAATACCTCGCATCTCAGAAATTAGGCATCATCTGTGTAGCGAATCAGGATGATAGTACGTTTTCAAACATCTGCAGCTATTCCCCACTCCTCACTCCGAAAAACAACAATTCATAGAAAGAAATAGGTTAACATGGGAATTATGCTCATGTTATTCGATAATGTACCCAAAGTTACCGAAGAAAGAAAACATTTGCGGGGTTACTCGCACGTGTGTTTGATTGTGGACCGAAATACTGCCAACTCCTAGTTCCTGAAGTGAGCTGAGTGTTGTTCATTACATGTTGTTTACCCTTGTGGTCAACGGAGGTTAGCTGCGGTTTTCTCCAGCGGTTTTAGTGTGCAGTGAAGAGTCATTGCAATCGAGGTTGAAGGTTTGGAGGGAGAACGGTGTTTGTTGCATTCATCTATTCGACATAATGAAAGATCACAATCAGGTGGCCATTCAGCAAGTTGTGAAACAGCAAATGCTACAAATGCCAGTGTAAATGCTACATTTCACACCCGGACTTCGATTTCGGCTGGCACTAAACCGATCAGCGGTGGATGCAATCATTCGCGGTCCTTGCGTCACAATATCTCGGTCTTTCGGCGACCACTGTGTCTCGCTTTGATCTGTTTCACGCGCTTGTTGATAGTATGATCTACGCCATCGCTCGTTCCCGCCTATACCTACATAAGGGTCCATAAGAGTCTGAGAATAAACAAGTAGATTATTCAGCTTATGATGATGATGTTAATGCGTAGCTGGTTATTTTAAACCCACACGATAAGTGTGGAAACGTTGCCACTGACGGTCAACGAATGCGCACAGATGCGTCAGCGTGACGCATCGGGTGGTGCGAAATCGGTCACACAAGCTGATGTTCATGAAGCCTTCCTGGTACGGAACAAATCTATTCTCCAGATAGAGGAGCCATATAACAACCTAGAGGATATATGAAGATATGCTGGTCTGACCACGGGGCAAAAGCAACAGATGGAATGTTCAGAACCGGACTGGGGAAACTGTCGGTTATTTGAAAGTAGTATTATCACTTCGGCAACCATGCAAGTTTAGTGATGTTGGAGAAGAAAATCAGGTCCCTGAAGCACCGTAACAAGTGGGTACAGTTCTCTAAAGAGGTGAACTTGTCAACTGGCATTGCAAAGATGTAGCTGAGGAATTCCAAACGGAGCAGTAAATAAGCTGAATGAGAAAAAAATCACATTTCAATTCCACTACCGGGTATTGCTCACATGTTAGATGTGAGGATGAATAGATTATGTACGGTCATGACTATTGGAGATCGCGTGTTTGTACGGCTTGTTTTGTGAAGCAAATGGTGAATTCCAATCCCTTCAGCTCCGACCAAAATAACAGTCATAATCTCCTTGGATTTTGTATTATATAGAGGGACGAAATGCCTCGCTCATTTTGACCACATGGCTTGACTGAACTAGACTGGAAGCGATCGAAGGATAAATTGCCTGTTTCTACTGACGATTTCGTGATGTACATATTTACCTGGGACAATGTATACTGGCCGCAAAAGCATTAGTTTCAGTTTCAGTTTGTACAACCATTAACTATGCACTATCGTGCGCCGGTTTTGGTTGCTATCTTTTGGCTGCCCATTTAGATAAACGTTAGGAGAGACACAGGAAAGGTTGAAAGTAGGGTCAAAGAGAAAGTTAAGAACTTCAGTGGACAAATGTTGAAGAGAAATTGACAAGAACATACGTTTATCTGAACCAGTCCGCGTGCACCAACCAGTTTGGTTGAATAGTCGAGTGATATCCAAGATTTTCCTAATCGATGTTTGGACAAAACCGAGTTGATAAATGAAAACGGCACACTTGGGGGCGGGGTGAGAGTGGGGATGCAGTGTCTCGAGTGTGGGGGATAGTTATCATATTGATCCGTTTACCCGTCCCGAAAGCATTCAGCCATGCTTAGGCTAGATTCGAAATTTACTCATTTGCACGAGGAATTCAACAAATAGGTAGCTTTTATCCACACAGAAAGCTGATAGAGGAATTTTGGCTGAAACGTGCTCAAAGTGCATCTTCCGAAGGCTTTTGTTTCATTGTCATGCGTGTTTTGCTGACCCTTGCTGGGCTCTGCCCTGCGATCACAAATCTGTTCATTAAAACTCATTGTTCTCATTGTCCCCTAGTTTGGTTTGTGTGCCCCAGATATTATGTGCCGAACCTCCGAACAACCGCGTTGAAAGGATAGATCATTCTGGAACGACGAAGGCCAGCCCTCAATCCGCTTTTATTTCACCTCTTAATTGTTACTAATTTTTAATGCAGTCACAGTCAATTATTTGATTGTGACGAGAAGAGAACCAGGCTCATTTCCGGTGTTTTAAAGTCATACCACACTGACAATATTTATCCAACTAATTTCAGACAGGAACGGGAATGTAATTTTATGGCTAAGAAACCAAACTGAGTTAAGCAATTAATCGCGGGAGGAAATTACAGCGCCTGAATCCTCGTGTCATCCATGAGGGGAAAGTCAGATACAGTCTTCGCACGCATGATTTACTGGCACAATTCCCGTTTCACACGGTATAGTCAGCTTGGGCATGACTTAGAGCTAGCTGCACATGGGTACATCCCTCAATCATCAATTCGCAATTTCAAAGTAAAATTGGTCACCAGTTTCTGGCATCACTTTGACCGAACAGTGCCCGGCCAGTCTTACAAAGCGTGAGCGTTTTTTTGGCTGGATTCGAGGAATCAGGTGTGGTCAAGGGAAACAAAATCCATCTCCCGTTTTTCCTAGGCATAACATACTCCAATACCGAGAATCAAAACAACAGGTGACACGGCGGGACTTAATGCACCGAGAGCTTTCGGGATAGCATATGTTATTCTGCTCTAAATTATGCATGTCTCCATAAGCTGTGAAAGCCAAATTGTTTGTTTTTCCGGGGTTGGGGATTGGCTATCATAATGAGTGAGTTTGCTTTAAAATGAGCACAAATTTCAATGCAACACTGGTACTGACCACTGAATATCACCTTATATCAAGGCAAGCTGTGTTTAATTTTTGTGACATTTTGTGTGCTCTTAAACTCTCTCGGATTACATGCCGGTAGAATTGTTGAATGAGCAATTAAAAATGATGGGAAAGATTATCGATTTGCTGTCAGGCTTGAATTTTGGTTGGTTCACTATTTCCATCTCTCTCTTTACTTCAGTTCTGTCGTTCCGTAAAACGAGGAGACCAGCAACCACAACACACAGTCGTACACAGTCTGATGCAATCGCACGTTTCGTCGGGCTGAGGTAGATGGAAATCGATGGACTCGTCCAGCAAAGTTTTTGAGGAATTTGCGTGCGGTCTAACTTGCCCTGAATGATTTATGGAGCAAGAGAGAGAGAGAGAGAGAGGGAGAGCGAGCGGGGGAGACCTAACGTTTTTCGACTGCTGCCTAAAAGAAACGAGCATCAAGTTCATTCAGAGTTGACAAAAAGTCGATGACAATCAACTCAACGCAGATATTACACTGCTCGCCGCCCAATTCGTTTTCTTCCTTCCTAAAAGGTTTGGTTCAATCGCCTTTGGACCCGTAGAAAAAGTGTTCTTTGCCATTCCCTTACACAGACACGCGCGCACGTGCGCGCGCACACACACACAAGTTCCAACAGTGTTTTTCAAGCAACCCCCTCCCAATCCTGACTATACTTTCAAGTGAACCGCTTCAGTGTGGTCAGTTTAATAGACGTGGTCTGAAGTGGGTTGGCCAGACGATCACTACTGATGCCATATGAAACGCATGATTTATTGTCCAATATATATTCAAAGTTTGTCTCCGGAAGAGAGGTAAAATTCCGGTATATTCTATGATATAATCTATGAAATAACCGACCAAGGCCGTTGCACAACTGTTTTTCGTCATGGCTTTGTTCTCCCGCTTCCCCCTCCCCCAAAACAAGTGATCTACAAAACTTGGAGTTGAAAATTCTGCCTCTAATATAACGGTTGTGGAGTTCGGTGTGCGTACATGTATTGCGTCATGACTATAGTGTGGGCTGGTATACAAATATTAAGTTTGCCTTGGCAAAATTTATCATATCCTGTATAATTGATCTGAAGAACAACGAGACATACAGTTTGTGCAACCTGTCAACACAAAGGAAACAGGTTCACGCCGTAGCACACAACAGGTGGGGGTGGAGTAAGTCCCACCTGGTACTTGGATGAACCTGGTGAATTAATATTCATATAACAGGTAAACATGATTCAATTGGTATCTAAGTGATAGTGTATGCTGCTAGTTTCGCGGTCGGCAACTCACGGCTGGAGATCCTCGAAGGATGGAAGACAATTGGACCTGTGCATCTCACTGCGGTCCCAGAAGATGGGCAGGTTCCATGACATGACAGTCCCACCACATATTTACCACCTACATCAGCATAATAGGCCTATTCTATTGCATTGATAAGTAGCATTGATTGACCCGCACACAGCTCTGCTTTAAACCATTTTAAAGCAGTTACGAATTTCTGACCTGATTATGCAATGCGAATGAAAGAATCTTCAGGACCATTTAGTAGTTTCCCATAATGACAGAAAGTGGAAGCAGGAAACGATCCAATAACTGATTGTATGCTTTCGGATGATCTGTTTCCGTTTTGAGTAATACAGGTACTTGTGTATACTCACCAGGTCAAAGCATTGTACAGTCACGTGAGACACACTCCATTCAAGGTATATCCCAAGGCTACCCTAAAAGTACTTCACGTCCTTCAGACTAATTGTACAGGATGTAGTGAATTCCGCCAGGTCAAACTTTATATCTGTATGTCAGCTGAAAAAACAGTGGTGATGCAATGCGCATAGGCACACCGAATTTCACGATACATTGTAGAAGAAATCGGGGTGAGCTGCAAGCATTTTGTGCACAACACTCCAAGCAATGACTTTTTTTACCATGGTCACTATCACGTACGAATTGCATCTAGTGGTCACCCTGTTCTGCGTATTCACTGAAGGTGTGGTATACCCCAAACGGACAGACCACAGGACGGACGGAATATGTTGGGCTCATCCTTTCCGGATATTCGTCAAGCTGCATCACTCACAAATTGGGATTCCCGGAACCCTGAGGATCTAAATGTATCCTGGGTGTTGGTTCACCATAGAACCCAGCAACTCGTACTGGAATTCTCTCCATCTCACCGCCACTGAACACACGCTATGGTCCCGCCGTGGTTTGACTGAGAACTGCGGGCGTGCCTCCGGCAGCGGAATAAAGCCTGGTCCAGGTACCGCGCAACAGGCGCAGTATATGAGGAATATCGATGTTTTCGAAATCATTGTACTGCACTAAAAAAATGCAAGAGAACCAGATTCGAGGAACGACTAGCAGCGGATTCAGTACAAGCACCAAAGCGATTGTATACCTACCTCAGGCGAAGAATCAGAGCAACGCCTGGTCTCCCGACTCTCGACAAAGATGGAGCACTAGCCGAAAAAGATGAGGACAAAGCGGAGATGCTGGCATCACATTATGCCTCAGTGTACACTCCAGCATCCAGCACACTGGCACATCTACTGGACACTGACACTACGCTGAAATGGGCCCCATTTACCATTGGATAGGTGGCCCTGGAGCCGCGTCGACTAAAGGTTCACCACTCACCAGGACCT
>UZAN01040774.1:33627-44168 GCA_900618425.1 Echinostoma caproni | reverse complement strand
CGACTCTCGCGTAGGTCAATAACACTCTGGAGTTCCCTTCCAGCGATTGTGGTGGAAGAGAAGACAGACGCTGCTTTCAAACGTCGTCTGGATGAGCACCTGAAGGGTCTATGGAGGAACGAACATTTGTGATCGGACCTTCGACCCAGTGGTGCTGGGGCTTACACGGGTACCCTGCTCTCTGCCCTCAGTCCTGAAGACTGAAGACTGAAGTGCTTTCCCGTAAACAAACGGACAAGGACATCCACAGGAATTTACTCTAATTGGCGAAAACTACAACATATGAACCGGACTGTCCAGTCAACCCGCCTCAATCACTAGCTGTTGCGGACGCGGGGTAAAGTTACTCACTCTGTCACACATTTCTAGCTTTTTAGATTGGTGGTTTAGCTGAAGTCTTCAGCACTCATGGCTACCTTTCTTTAAGCCGAATGACACGAATTTTGCCCGCTAAAATTTCAAATTTGTATGAGAAAGTTTACAGGCCATATTGCAAAAAGAAACGATTCCATCACCATCTCCAGTCACCCTGACTGTGTTGAACGCATTCAGTGTGACCATCCACTAAAGATGTCCTTTGGTGAAGGAGTCCAGATGCCAGACCACCGTATCTTGCCTGTTTTCACGCTTTTGATACAAAAAGTGTAAAAGCTTAACAATAAATATTGGGAGGCAATTTAACTTTATTTGATCTTATAAATTACCAAATATAGGTAAAACAGGCTTCTTTTCAGTGAATGATTCAGAACTAGTCGTGGATCCAGATTTTCATCTTTGTAGGAAGTTTTAACTACCGTCACTGCTGTAAGTGGTTTATGGGAAGGAATTGTTCAGCAATGGTTTCTGGGAAGATTCTCCAACCTAATTCGAATTTATCCTCTTTCAGGGGCTATTGCTATTGCTGGTAAGTTCATTTATTCTCTTTGTTACCTCTTTTGTTATGTCCTCATTCTACTGATTTAAGTCGGATTTCCTTCTGACTACCGTAGCACCACTTGCATTCACTACCAGGCTACTGCTGAAAATTCATCCTATTGGGTGCATAACGCTTTACTTTATTTTGTTCAATCGACCCGGGATTCTCGTCCCCTTGATTTTGAGATGAGCACCAGCAAGCTGCCTCGCTCTGCTGTGGAAGAATTCCACACATAAGCAAAATGTTTCAGTCTAAGAAGGGAGGGACACAGGATCATGCTTTCAATGAATTAATTTCTTTTATTGCACAATAGTTAAATGTATTGGAAAAATAACTGCAAATTCGAAATAAAATGAAACTTTGTCATATTGAGACAAAGGATAGGGAATAACAACCCCGGATTGATCAGAGGTTGCACTATTATCAGTAGCCCGAAGACTATTCAATATCTGTGATTTCGAAAATGACTAAAACTTCCACTTCCTTATGTCTACTCCCTAGACAGACCGACACACGGACTGAATCCTGACATACACTCATTTGGTTGCCGTTCTTCTACTGCATTACTGCTACACGTCAGTGATATTCATTGTAAATGCATTCATAACATATCCATGTTCACTGAGATTTCGCGTTTGCATATAAAGGGCGACTACTTTATTTGCTGAGTATGTTCGTTTCATAATTTATCATCTGATAGGGTAATCCGTTTCTTGTGTGGATTGCCGAGGGAAATTTAGATTTTCAATGTGAAAAATTAAAAGCTAAATGAAACTTCTAGTCAGTAGAGAATCACCTCAGCACATTACGTTTTGCTTCGTCGTACTCACTAGAGAATCCGTTAATCAGTCAACATGTTAGCTTTTACCTTCGACGGGGTTTTACAGCTTTTGCGTTTCTACCGATGAAACTAGTCCCGCAGTTTGGAACTGAAGACGTTGTTCGTGTTTATTCCAAAGTATCAGAGATCTCATTTTCTGCATTCTCCATTCTATTTCATCCCCAATTTGCCATCTATCGTAAATCGACTCAAATACAGATGTCCGGATGTATCCCGCTTATCGCCGATACAATTCTCGTGCATGCACAAAGCCAGTTGATTTCAGAAAAGCTGTCAAACAACAATTCGCTGCGACTGGCTTGAGGTTATACACATTCCAGCAACAAGTAGAATCAAGTAGAATAGTAGTTAATTGTGGGTCGTGAGTAGCTGGTTTCTACTTCAGGTCTCATGCCAAAAATGGGTGAGTACGCTGAAGGAGGAGATTGAAGTCTTTGTGAACACCACGAACTCCCGGAAATTCGAGGTATCCCTTTCCCTGTACATGATTACTGTCCACCCGCACTTTGGAATGTTGTGTGTAGACAAGTACATCATTGTATCGGCGGGNAGTACGGCGTTCAGTATTAGAAATGGGACCCGGACAGAAAAAAAATGCTCAGTGATTTATAACTTTTCTCTTTAACTGACAGGACAGTATTGTAAAAGGACTGTTGAGTCTTAAGGTGGATATTATTATGTTTTATTCCAAACAGATTCGCGGGAGTTCGGAAAGGAAAAAATCGGGACTTTATGTATAGATTCACTGTTCTGCCAACAGCATAATGTTATAATGGAATAGAATGCCAAATCTGAGCGTGCTGTGACAGTATGAGCGCCTTTAAAACGCACACGATTTTGCCCTATGCAGCGACATTCCCGGAACGACTATGTTTGAACAGGAATATGCCTGAATGTCACCAATCGAATGTTTGTTGCATTGTTTTGAAAAAAGTGTAAACCGGGGTATTGAAAGTTAGTGAAATTTGACGGTAACACCAAATCCTCCCCAGACGTTCTGAAAATCGATAGCTACTAGACAGCTTATCTCTAAATTGGTGTGTGGTCCATTTTTTATTCATATTCCTGTGGTTAAAATTTTAGAATCAGATCAATTGTGCGATCAGTTTTCAAACGTATTCTCTTTTCTGTCATTTGCTATCATAAACCAAAGTGATTGATCTGTTTACTAGGTTAGTCAGTCATTAGAAATGGAATAAAGCATATAAGTCAAATCAAGTTTATACTTTGTGCGCCCCGAAAAGTGAATATTCAACAGCCACAGTCAAAGTAGAACCAATAAGCAAGCAAAATTACACCAGAATTGTGGAAAGCAAGGATAAAAAACAATTTACGATATTAAAGAGTTTAGTTCAGAAACGATGCGTTCTGGATCAACGAGAAAACGGGTAATATAAGCCACTGCAGAAGACCGAAAGGCGATTGTGCGAGCAAATATACAGTTATAGTGGTACCGGGTGGAAGAAGATAATGTGTTAGGTGATCACATTAGGTGGAAGGATTAGGGTGGTAGAACACACTGAAATCTGTCTAAGAGACCATCATAATAAGATTCTCTAGGTTCTCTGAATTACTTTGACGGTTCCTTCTTTTGACGTTGTGGCTTTTCGTAAACCTTATGTGATTGAAATTGCTGTACAGCATTGGGGAAATTTTAACTAGGGTATGGTCGGAGGACCCAAGAGGAGAGGGATTAGGTACTAAAAAAAGGTTGATATTATTGACAGAACACATGTCTAAATGACAATTTGGCCTTGTTGGGAAGCTCACTATGTTCGTCAGATTAGGAATGGTCAAGAAGCTGAGGTCGACACGATCGGAGTCGCCACAGATGATACATAACGAGAAATAAGGATAACTCATCAAAGCTGCACTAGTAATTTATCATGTAATAGAAAACAAGTTGGTATCAGTAGTCTGGTCCAAAATCAAATGAAGATCGATAAATATCACTATCAACGTAAACAGTACGTCAAACTCAAATTTTGGCTGGATGAAATTCACAATTTATGCACCAGTTTAGATGTGGAAAGATGCAAAGAACAACGATAAACATTATCTGGAGAATCAAACTAGGGACTCTGATTTGCGTCGACCACATTTCTGCAAGCGTACCCATACTGTCTACTTTTTCGGTTAATGGGAGTAAGACTTTAGCGATCAGTGATACAAAATCACCGAAAATGGCTATTTTTCAGCATTGTCGAAAGTAAAATGAATACTCTGTGTGGTTCCTTTTTTGAGAAGCAGACATTAGTGTGGTTATATTTGTTAAGGGAATGACAGGAGAAAAGATGGGCGAAGAAAAACTTACCCAATGAGCTAATTTAATCCATCGTATATTGCAGCAAATTTTCCATGTGACAGGCACTAAATCATGATAGAGAGGGGAAAGATAGGGAGTTTCCTGAACAATTCGTATTCGGTATCTGATTTATTTAGAATCGTTACAGCTTTAACTTTGACTACATCAGTTTGTCATTGTATCAAACTTGGATGGGTCGATAATAAGGACAACAAACACCACCATAACAAGATTGGTACACCCACGAGTATGGTAAAGATTACCCATTTGCATCCGCATGATGAAAACCATTCAAGGTGTTTGAAACGTTGAGTAAAACATAACGTCTGTTTAACAATGTGGTGATATTCACTAAATTTCCCAGATTTGTCGGTAGAGTTTGAGATGAAGTACGCAGAAACTATTTCTGGTGTTTTCTTTGCGAGCTTCTGAACATCCGATTTGCTTACAAGTAACACACGAAATGGTGATTATCGAATAATTTTGGAGTGTGTTTCTTTACAGGTTGTTTTTCTTCAAGAAACCAGCATGTTATATTTGAGAAACCTTTACAGAATTTCCACAAGAACCAAAAACCTATTTCGTGGAATCTGTTTGAATGATTGACTATTTATTAGGCTTGGCAGAGCTGTTTCCAGCTGTCACCGAATCTGGGGGCATCGAAACGAAACAAGTGATGCATTTTCTGAAGTTGCACATAGGCACACACACCTACACAGCAGGTGATCTCGTCGATAACTGTAGCGGTGGAGGCCAACTGCTGAGTTGTGATTCTCTCTCTCGCTCTCTATGAGTCTGACAGTTTGATTGCTAACCCCCAATGCTTTCCCATTTTCTGTGTTTGTGTGTGGTCGTGTATGATATAAATTTTCAATGCCAACTTGTCAGTAATACCAGGTTCGACCCATCTACGCAGCCCCGTTTCGGCATACATGGACAGACTCGCAAATAGGGGTTAATATTAGCCTTAACTATTTAACGCAGGCCATGGTACATTAACCCGAGTGCATATAGCAGACTTTCATAAGATTAACATGCAACAATAACAACAACACCAATGATTATGACAAAAAATGGTTATCACCCCATTTCGCTTGAGGAAGGTGTAATGGGTTGACCCCATGATCAAATATATGTAATGCAATGGCAAACTGGATAAATATGTTCTGGAAAGCACTTGAACCGTACAGTGTACAGTGTGTAGTTTATTATCCTTTCCCCCCCACCCCCACCCCCTCGTATGTCACATTCGATCGGGTTCATTGATCCAGGTCTTTAACCAGAGCTACGTGAAGGAAATTCTTATGATTTGAAGCACTCGATCCAAACGCAAGAAGCGGTACTCATTAAGATGGCACATCTACGTGCGTCGAATGCCCCGTTCTGTCTCTCTCTCTCTCTCTCTCTCTCTCTCTCTCTTTCCATTAGTTTTCTATGCACTGAGTAGGTACAATACACTTAAACATTCTAAACTTTGTTGGCTTCCAATATTCCCGCCTGTACCCCTCATCTCGAATGGAGTATCAATAGGATCGAAGATAGTGGAAATTGGATCTACCCGATGTACGTTCGTACTCTGACCGGTACTCCTTTAACCCAATTAGATGAAATCGTCCAAACTGAATGCCTAGACAAACATTCCTATTCTAACTGACTGAATGTTGGTAATATATTTTCGCAGAGCGTCGCAAAGAAAACTCTTCTACCTTTTATTTCGCCAGGCTTTTATCTACGATTGGCTGAATACAGCTTACCCAACGGTAGTGATGGAGATGAGCAAGCAGAATAAGCAAGCACCACAAGGCCAGGTCTGATCAATGGCTTAATCCGATAATAGATGTCAGACCAAAGATTCAATGGATTTTAGTACGGAATTCCCGTGAAGAAAGAGTGAGCTGATTGACAGGTTGAGTGGCGTTGTGAGCTATGAAAAATACCATCATCATCTGAGATATTCTGTCGATTTATGATGGATGATTAGTGACGTAACAGGGTGGCACGACTAGGATTAGAGTAAAAAATTACACAGTGGAATCTGTGGGGGCGTAGTGAGCCTACGCATTCAAGCCGCGTTAACAACAATGTATGAACCAGCAATGTTTTCACTGTATTGTCCCACTGGCGACTGCATCATGAAATTTTAGTTATTTCAAATACCCTGTGGGCATAGTCATAATTATTTTAAAGTTTTTCAAGCTTCATCACTGAACAACAGTTACGGAAAAGATGACTGAAGTCCGAGTAACGGATGCAAATCATCTCCCTTTCAATGATGATCGTCAGATAATACTTGATAGTATGTCAAATGACTGATGCACTATTACAAACGCATGCCATTAGGACTAGTCACTCTCTATTTCACTTATTTGGATCTATATTCTGCGTACAAGTTTTTCAATTTTTAAAATCTTGCTAACGATTTCTGGGATATCATTCAATAGTTCTCCCACCGTTTCTCGTTAATCGCAATGAATGTGTTCTGGGGATGCGAAACGCTGTTAGGCCCGCTCAATTTTTCTCGGATAAAATAGGAGATGGTTAAAGATTATCATATTATACCAAGCTTCCGTTGTGGTTTCACAACGAAGCGAAACTTTTAGACACGGTTTCATCGAACAAATCACAGAATGCAGCTTCGGGTACGTGAACCACCTACTGTCTCGAGTTCCACAGTAGGGTGCAAAACTCGGTTTCACTCATCAAGACATCCTCTCCAAAAGCTCAAAATATGATTTACCTCGGGTTAATGGGCCAAACAGTTACTTTTTATAATCTTACGAATTATCTAACATGAGTAAGCAGTTTTGGCTCAGACAATCGACTGAAACCTTTACGTGCTGGAAACAATTTGTAGTTTTTATGCTCTCCAAAGATGACAGGGATTAGGATAATCATTGAGATTTCTAAATCGCAGTTGTTTAGTTTGACTGCTTTCTAAGACTGTTAACTGAGATCTACTGCTGATCAATGTTGTGCAATGCTGAAAACCATGGATTCTTCACCAGCACCGTGTCAAGAGCATGCTAAATAATCTGGATCAATCACGTTACAGTTTTATTCACCACTTAGAATGTCTGTGTGAAATTCCTCCCACGAAATACATTCTTTGTAGCATCAAATTACTGCTGGCGAATAACATTCTCTTCATCTTCTTGTACACTTGCTTCTGAACATTTAGATATTATTTTTCGAATTTTTTTAAACTCGAACCCACACCTTTTCGCATTAAGCTTTGGCCAAATCCCACAATTCTCTTGACGCGAACCATAACCCAGCAGCCAAAATCCGCAATTATTTGGCCACAACCGGTAATCTTTCGGTATCGACGCAAAAACTGCAGCTTCGTGGTTGAAAATGAGTCAGATAAAAAGTGTCGAAATAATAGAACCCCGAAGAGTGTTTAAAAATGTATCTGGTTGACCACTGGGGAGTGTATAGCATTAGATCTGTGTAGTTGACGGTTGTAGTTTTGTCACACGTGTCACATCCAACTACTCCTCGTCGATCACCCTCCCTAGTGAAATGACAGGTTTTTGTCTCTTCAATCATTTTAACGTTATCCATATTGTCAATGGTTACAATAACAGGTTAGGCACAATGAGCATTACTTACGACTGCTTGCCCTGGCGTATTTATGGAGCCTAATTGCCGATGAAACGAACGCCGCCTGATGGGAATACAGGGACAAAATATCAAAAACACGTACCACTCATATCAATAAAAATGCTACATGTAACAAAAAAGTTTTTGATTTGCAATCACAAGCCGTGAATGAAATCAAGGAGCGAGATAATAAAGATGCTTGCCGCTCCTCTACTTCACTGAAAGATAACCTCCTTTAGGGAATATATACACTGACAGTTTGGGGACAATGAACCCAGGTGATGTGAGAACACACCAATTAGTGTCATCATTTTGTCCCCGTTGTAATGTATAACATCGTAAGGACAGTCAGATGCGCAGCCCGCGATCGCTACTTTCAATCATTTCGGTGGATACGCACCACTAATGGGTTATGATAAGAGTGAAACTCGAGTCTAGTGCTTCCGAATGTACGGTTGAATCGACGAACTGAGGAGTATGCGTGAAAGTGAAGTCCGAAGGATAGTAAGTTGAAATTAATCAATACCAAGCCTTGTATCATCAACCTTTGTGAAAATAAACACCTTTTGACTCCAAAACATTGCTCTACTTTTTTATCTGATCCACTTATCGCCATCTGTCTGAAGTTTGTACGTCGAGCTTGAAGAACTAACGGTAGTGGCTGAGGAAACACGGGTTTCAGTTTAAGCCTAATGGGGAAAGGTTGTAGACGCTGGTTTCATTTCAGTCTCACAATACTCGTTATTGAATTCCAGCTCATTCGTATCGCTATCCGTTTTCTATTTTTTCCAATATCTTTTTCCATATTTGAGTTGCTCTTCAAAATCGTATCCGACGGAATAATCAAGAGACTATGAACTATGGTACTTTTTTTCGGTCGAGCGTGCTTAACTGAAGTTTTCTTGCCACTCAGAAAACCGAAAGATTGATTTCATTTTAGCGATTGAACCAACAATAATTGATCATGAATCTATTCACTTTTAAGCCAATCTGCGCGTAGATTCACGAACACGAATTTTCATATTGATCCAATGTGAAATGTCTGTGGTTATCGAGGATGGACCTTAGGCGGATATTCGGTGTGAGGAAAACCGTTTCGATTCCATACGAAGAGCACGTTATCTAAGTAGTTGTAAGTGAATACCAAAACCACTTTTTCCTGTGTAGATAATCCGGGGTAATTTGTATCCCAACCAGTTTTTTTTCTCAATAGGATAGTCACTGATATTCGGTGGCACAACTGCTAGAAGATCAACTTCACCAATATATCGTGTAACATTCTATTGTTTTAAGGTAGATTTGGTGTAGAGTTTGTCAGTTTTATCGGCTATTCATTGATTGGGGTGAGTAGTATGATGTGTCCGAAATTCTGTGAATGGTTTTGTGAAAACTGATATCCGGAATCTACTACTTTCATGCCCAATCGTGAACCGTTTAAATTTTAATATATCCAGGTTGGTGCTCTTAACTTTATTGCCTCAATACTCGACAACGATTTTCGAAGGAGAAATATCCAGATGTGATCGATTCCGTCAAATTGTATAAGGAGTTCGCTGAAGTGACACACACCAGAACGAATGGTCCAGTTTGTGTTCCATCAGAAGAAAGTCAGAACTATACAAGTAACCTCCCTGGAATAATCCTGCATTGCGGTTATACCCCTGAATGTGTTTTGTAGAGTTTCAGTTAAGTATATTATTTGTTCCCTGAACGACAAATGCTCCTTTGTATCAACGTTAAAATTTCTCTTAAATTGCTGACAAGATGTAGCTGTGAAGGAGATATGGATCACTTATCTTGCCAGTATCCATTAAAAATATTGTGAGTATTTCATTCCAGAAGAGCTTTCTGTCATCTCATACACACCATAAAAGTTCACACAGAAGAACAATCGTGAAACGAATGAAAATAGGAACAGTAGAGTAAAGTGATTGCATGATCGAAGACCAGCTACCTTATCTCGGGTACAGTCAAGTGTGCTGTGCGGGGGAATTCCTGTGCACACTGATCCAAAAAGGTAGAAATCGGACTTTGGAAAGAGTATCAGTGTGAAAATTACATTTTTCGAAGATTAGTATGCAGCAAGTTTCAAGCCTCGTCAAGAGTCTTGAAGAAAAAACCGTTTGAAGCCACTTGTGAGTCAAATATGGCCTTCGGTATTTCAAGAAGAGACGTGCCAGACATGCGCCTTAATATCGAAACAACACGACTTAATCAAATGAGGTTCAATTCGCGCAGGTCTAAAAAAATAGCATCGAGATAACACTGTCGATCAAAACCAGAACTGTTAAAAGATTGGATAAGATTTTTTGAGTTTATAAACATTCAAACAAGTAACTACAAATTGCTCCAGGGTTTGAACCCTGGACCTCAGAGGTGGAATGCGCACATTACCCACTCGACCACTAAGCAGCTGATCAGACCATTTTTCGTTTTCCTTATACACATTATAGCATAACCCATATTTGCGAGCTTAATGCGTGCTACTCACTGCCGATGAGATCCAACCTGGTCGCAACAGATGCATAAAATATTCTCCGTTTTTAATTCATTGTTCATTTGCTCTTTACATTCCAATACTATGAAGACAAAACAAAAACAAAATACTGCTTATGCACACGATGCTGTAGCCAGAGGATCTAGAATGTCGTTTTAAGCCTGACTAAACACACCTGAAACCCCTTCAATTCGGTATATGATTGATTTATCTTGTCGGTAGGGTTGTTTTTTTGTCATGTCAAGCTACAACCCACTATTACCTTTTCAGTAGACGCGTACTAATACAAGTTTTCATCTAGTATACACAGTTTGCAAACAGCCCAAAAATTTCCAATATTTTCTACTTCATGCTATCATGCCACAGAAAAATTTCTCAC
>UZAN01040774.1:0-22301 GCA_900618425.1 Echinostoma caproni | reverse complement strand
TCCTATCCACTTTACATCTAGTTTTGTTTATATATCACACACACGCGCACACACAAACAAACACTCGACTAACTTGCTCCACCAACTGAATCACACAAATACCGCACAAAGTTGTGCTAATATGATGTCTGCAATAGATTTCATTTAATTGTATGAGCCGATAGATAAAACTTTAGAAAACAAGCCTCGTTCAGTAACTTTTTGCAACAATCCATACCCCATGATGCGTATTCAGTTAACTGAAGTATTTTGTTGAAATTCATCAAATGTTTGCCATTCCTACATCTTTTATTTTGCCCATCTCCAGCTCAATCCTATCGCTATATGTTGGATGAACTGTATCTCTGTGGTGATGCACTTCATTAGTACTTCATTTATTCATGGTTATTCATGTATATAAACTGAAGAAAAAAACTGGATGTTAAAGTATAATCGGGCAACTTGATATCTACTAGTGCATAAGGTCTCCCATGACGGCAGCTTCATCCAGCTAAGAAAATAAACAAACCGGTTTACTCGGACGCAAGAGAAAGTCAACTGGGATAAACGTTTGGGGTGGCAAGTTACCCACTGCAGCCTCTTTTGTGCATTATTTCAAAATAAAATTTTATTTTGAAACTCAGAACACATCAGTCCGCCTAGATGGGCGGAGGGAGGATGGCAGGAAGATGTGTAGATGTTTTGCATAGTTCTTCATTAACAGTGTATGAAGTCGTGCACAATGCAGCGGCTAGTCTGTAACCCATAAGAAGTAAAATCACACTTGATGGGACCCGGTTTTACGCCTAAACTGTTTCCATTTTGACGCTATTTAAATTCTACTCCGAAAGACGATGTAGCGGAGAAAGTTCACTCAACTTGGGACTAGAAAAATAATTTTGTTTTATGAATCTCAGAAGTGGAAAACATTTTAATTTTTTATTGTTTTTGTTGGAGGTAAACTTAATTAATGACTATCAATTTCAGATCACTTTTTCAAAGATTTTGACCGACGATCGGTTTGCCTGACCTGCTCTTGACAGGTTTATTTTTCAATCAGTTTGACGATTTTGAATTGTACTGCTAGTTTCACTTTTTAATATCGTGTCTTTTATAAATAAGAGCGACAATTTTATAATCGCTATTCGGTAGAGTGACTACACCAACCTAAAGAGAATCACCAGGGGTTGGGGGATGGGTGCGGTGATCAGTAATGAGATGGTGAATCACAGTTCAAATCCCCACTGCAACCACAAATGATTAAGGCTCCACTTAGAACTGTCTTTTATAGCTCTAGGTGGCCAAGTCATTTATCACACTGTTGTATTTGCAAAAACACGAATAAACAAACAGAAAAAAAATTGAAATGCTTTCAGGTCATGGAACATATCTGAAATGAATGGAACACAATCATACTACCTTTATGTTTTCTTAAAGCTATGAAGGGATTATGGGTGATACTAATATTACCAACAGTGATAATAGCAGTTCTGGTACTACTAATAATGATCGTAGTAGTAGCGGAAGTAATGAGAGTATTAGCGGCACTAGCATAAGTAACTTTACTGTCGTAAAGTTTGTTATTTCTGGGTTTCTAAATTCATCCAGGAGATAGCGAAAATTAGAGAACCCTCTGTAAGCATCAACCATGCCAAATTCACGTGCTTTTTGGATAAGCAGTAAGCTAAACCGTTCTATTCCGGTCGTTTTTGATTGTTGCTAAGGGTTCGTTGTCAACTGTTCAAAACGTTCTTCTTGTTATGTATTCTGATTAAAGTTGATTTGAGTAAACTGGATTTTATGCATCGGAATGAGCTCGACGGATATCTCCAGTGTGGCAAGCAACTTACTAAGATATAGTAGTAGTATTCTTCTTTATTTGGCATTGGTTATCACAGCACATATGAATACCCTAGGTACTTCGCATAGAAAGATACCCATATATCATTCAGTTTGTTTTGCGCATATGCTTTCCAAAAGCCTAATCGACTTTCCTCACGAATGAAATCGCGTGTGAATTGAGTCATTACTTCCACCTTGCTTATCGTCTCACTAGCCACACCACCAACACCACATCAGCACTGAGGCCCCCTCCCTCTAACCCTTGAGATCGAATGCGTGCATCTCGTTGTCTCTGTTCTCCAACCCGGGTCCCTTTTCACTTGTGTTCAAAATAGCCAGTTGATGGCGCTTAAGCAACAGGTGCACGCCAATTTTTCTCAGTCCCACTGGCGCCACAATTGCTTTGCGTCGCGTCTGCCAGGTCCATTTGGACGGAAACGGTTGATCCCCGTTTCGATCCCGGCCAAACGTTCGGGTAGAGTTGGTTCAGTTTGCTTCTACAGCTGACCGGCATTATTCGTGTTAGCGCCATTCATGATGATGAGATTTTTCGGACTGGTTCACCTCCTTCCCTTCCCCACGTTAGTCCTCCCTTATCCATAAAAACCTTACCATCGGTCACCCAACCTCACCTACCTCTCTTAATATCGAGCCACCCAACTCCTAGTTCCGCCTACTGTCTCTCTTTCTCTCACCCACTCTATTCCTCCCGGAGTGGATCATAAATTACCACAAGGTGGAAGTTTGATGCGTTACTTACCGATTGCACACAACTATTCGGGACTTTCTCTCTAATACAACCCTTGATGTTCCCGAAAGTAAGGAGAAACAGCGACAGAAAGTAAGTGGAAGGCCATTATTTTCAAAGCAGGACACGATTTTCAGAATTTGGAGAAATGATGATATGATAGCCTTAAATTTTGTTTACTGAATACTCACAGGCGACTGATTGGAGCAGTTGAACGGTAACGCTGCAAAGCGGGTTCGGTGGAGGTACACAATTCTTCATAACTTCCATACAGTGTCTTACACAAAAATCCATTCGTTTAGTTAATAAAACTATTTTTTCGAATAAAAACTAAATTCAGGTTCACTCGGGGTCTGAACAAATAAACTACATCGTCTGTTCTGTCGGTGTAGATAAGATGTAAAGTACCGTATTTATTTAGAGGCATTCTTCCCCCATTCGGTGATTAGTTACAATAACTGTTTTGATTTTCGTACGTTTGGGGCAATTGAATGAGAACCGACCAATTGCACTTTCTTACTAGCTTCGTGAGGATAGTGGGTGAGACCATTTGCCTGTTGTCACACAACTCATATTATCACAAGCAAAGCAGATTGTTCAACTCGAAAAACAAGAATGACATGCGGTCAATGTCAGGTCACACTGAAAAGACCACATTGTTTCAATTCATGTTCCACCGGCCCCATTTAAGATACTCCCACGTGATTTCGCATTCAAATAACGGTTGTCTAGTAGCAATTTGTTCGAGGTTTTTCTCTTCCACTAGATCTTCCAATTCCCGAGCTGTGAGCAGACATATTCTAAGGTATGTACGAAATAACTTCATATGTGCGATTCTCTATCCACACGCTTTCGTCTCGACAAATAATTCACGACAGATAGATTGTGCGATTCTGTGCAAGTTGTTATTCGAGTTTTCCTTACATCCACAGATTTATGCTTTTCCCAACTGTGGCCAAGCACAAGTCGGGTGAACCTCTCTTCGGAAAAGTGTACAGACCTTTTCTTCTTCCAACCCTAAGGGGATTTGTTCCCCGTGTTTACTCGACCACATACGAAAATCCGTGTTCACATCGTTTCGTCTCGTCCCACTAATTCATTGGTCTACTTCTTGGATGTGTGAATTCTGGTCGTGCCTGACCGGAGCGTGTTTTATTCTCTGTGAGCTCACTACCGCAAAACTGTTTGTATATTCCCCTCTCATGAGCAATTGCTCTTCTGTACCTTCTTGGGTCACCATGTTCCCCAGGGAATACAATGCGTTTAGAATTCTTTGACCTTTCACCTCATGTCCCTTACACAGATAACTTCGCTTTCGTGTTAGACAATCATTATTGTTCCCCTGTTTAACACACTGCAAATCCACCTTTTTCGTTACTTAGATTTCACCATGGTACATCGCGTAAAATGATCCAATCAGATCGCGGAGAGATTCAGGGGGAATGTAGTTGTACGGGTGCGGGGGATATGACGACATGAAACGATGAAGCACTGGTAGCAATCGTAGTTCGTGACCCGATCATTCACGTAATGCACTCCCGATGCTCTGGTCAAACATTTTCATATGAAACCAACTTGATTCCAGGGGGTTTTCAGACGCTACTATTTCGTGGTGATCTCATCAACTGTGTGGATAAATTCAGACAACGTTTAGTTGAATGAGTGATTAGTGTGGAGACACACGGGGAAGAGAAATAAATCAGTGCGGAGGGCAAAGGTCACAAACGCCATCCGGATCGGGCATTGGGGCAGGGAATGTTATTCCTGCAAGGATGGATAGTCATACTTACTCGGTCAGCGCTAAGCCGGTCACGAATTCGATTACACAGATCGGGTTAGTCACGTCCGATGGTAGCTGCCTCGGCAAACGGTAGTATAAGACTACCTTTCTGACAAATAAAGACACGAAAGGCTGCCACAATCTTTGCTATCTATTATGCAACAGGTAATTGAACTGGATGGAAACTTGGACTCGTTAGAGGCCAGATTTTACGGCACATGCTCTGATTTCCTGGTAGACAATTGCCTCTCAGTTCCTCTGACATATCAGCTACGGCAAGTACATTTAAAAAAGGTGAACATAAGAGGACCTAAATGAAAGGTCGGGATTCAGGATTTTCGCATTTATTTGTTTTATTCCTTACCATCTGTGTTTGATTAGAAACATTCGCTACCGTTTACATGATTTTACTGGTTTCGGGGTTTTTATATTGCCATCAGCACAGGGCCCAACCGACAGGAGAATATAACCATTTATTTGATAATTAACCAAAGAGGTAAATCTAATAACCGCAGAGACTATTACACAACATGGGTGGGGAAATGTGAATTCCAAAACACAACTTGTTGATTCTTCACCCTAATCCGAAAAGGCTACAACCGAGTGGGGGCGGAAAGATGGAGTAAGGCATAGGGTTCTACAATGTCGCGGCTCTTATCAAGAGTGGACTTGAACGCCACAGTTCGACAAATTTTTATTGTAAGACAGCGCTTTTGACCAAGTCTCACGAGCGAATCAAACTGGAGGAGGAACTAGAACTCCACAAAGCAAAGTCCGTAGTCATAACCGTGGGAGAGGGCCAGGGAGGCGATAGCATTAAGATCGATAAATGGATAGTAAGGAAAATTCAGAAACAGAGCAAATACTTCATGCAGAAAACGATAGAAGGTGGCAAAGAAGAAAAGAGGGTTCTTCAAAAGTGAGACGTAGCTGGAATCTTTAATGAGTGAGCACTTGAAGAAAGATGAAATGCCTCTTCTCGTGGGACTTTTAGAAAATTTTTCCGGCCCCACGTGGTACTAATTCAACAGTTTGATGAAAGCAAAAGATGGAGGAAGAAAATTGGAGAGATGTACAATTTTACAATTTGGAACGCAGTGATTAAGAGTCAGTACCTGTTTGAGGAGCCCAGAGGTTACTTTCCAGAGATAGCGGTTTTGGTGGTTTTAAGAATGGTTTGAATTTCAATGCCGCAGGCCGCCAAGGTAATCCGATCTGAATTGAGTAAAGCGCGTAAGGAAAATCTGTCGCGAGTGATTGCGAAAGAGGAATCATGTGAAGTAGTTTGAGAAACAAAACAGGGTAGAGTAGCTACATTGGCAAAAGTATGCACAGTGCTGAGAGTCTGCTTAAAAAGGTTGGCGATGAAGAGAAGAAGCAAAGTGGGAGATAACACGGAACCTTGTGGGACTGAAAGTTGACTGGGATTGCTCTCTGGATGCCGCCAGGAAGAGGAACGGGGATTGAAGAATCATAAACGAAGCTTTGTATCTAAGTGATGAAACTTAGAATGCCTAGCTAGGACCCCGTCATGCCAAACTTGGTCGAAAGACTTGGAGATATCGAGGGGAAGTAAATGCAGTTGGCCATGGTGATCCGTAGCGAAGGACCCAAAGAGTGATTTTTATACCAATAAGATTCCAGTTGATGAGCGCCAACGGAAGCCATACTTGTTATCGCCGCGAGGTTCACGGAGTTCCAAGTGAGAGTGAAGTTATTTTACAAATCGTCAGTTCCATGACTTTGGTTAAGGGGAACATGGGAAAAAAGAGGAATGAAAATTGTTTGATCGCAGAAGGTATTTTGTTTAGGGTCGGATAAGATATGAACAATTACCCAACAGCTGAGCAACATATCATTAAAGAGATTAGGTCCCCGATTTTCAGCTTATGAAATCATCAACCTTGCAACTGCGTCTGCATGTTTTAGTTGCTGGCTTCAGGCTGCTCATTTGTTTGGGAGAGTATAAGGAAGAAGTAAAATGCTGAAAGTAGTATCAAGAGGAAGAACACTGGCAGACTAATTTTACGACACTCAGCCGTATCAATCAATTCCTCTAACTAACGATTACATTGATGCCGGGGCCTCCAACTGCAAGGTCTAAGGTTATCTACATGTCTGAGTCTCCTGGTGAGGGTTTTTCTATGAGCGTGTCAGGTTTTGATTACCCTCTCTATACCTCCTTTCACTCACTACCTATTTCGCCATCATTGCATACCAAAGAAGCTCTTGAAGTGAAATGTGTGACAAATGCCACAGTCAACATAATCTATGAAGACCGACCGCTTGTTCCAATGGATGGAGGCGACTAAGTACAACTCTGTACCTAACTGCCGCATTGCTTGTCCGATCGCCCTACCAGACTGGTGCACTTTTGGCTTAGACAATGGTGTTCGAACACCAAATACCGTGATGACTAAGTCCCTGTACAATGCAGCAGCTCCCTCCTTCCCCGAAAAGCTGCATTCTATACTAATGAAAATCGAATGCAGCGGTAGTGCTAAAGATGCGTCTACCATGTGTAATATAGCTTCCCAGGTGTAAAATGCGTTTACTTTCTTTATTGTATCCCCGTTACTTTGACACTGTGAGCGAGATCAACCTAGTTCAGTGACCAATCCTTTCATACTTTCAAGGTGCAAAACATATGTTGAACCAGGCTAGACTATGGCTTAAACCGTTCAGGATAGCTTGCAAATAGCGTGAATCTTCAATCAACAGCACATAGCCACCCGTGTACTCCAGATTAGATAAATCGTCATCTGGTAGACAATTGATGCCATCATGCTCGCATGAGAACAGACCTGGTTTCACAATCAGAATCATTACATTGTTGAAGGACGTTAGAAAAAATTTCGGAAAATTCGAGGAAGCATCTTGCGGATCGGACAGTAGCTCTTCGGAAACAAACTATCTCCCGTTGTGCCCCCATCATTCTCGGTTTTAACGTTCGATCTCTCGTCGGAAATATAGCACAGTCAAAAAATGCTGGTGCTCAACTCAAACCACAGATAACTGCAAAATTTCTTATTTGCATCTCCCTAGTGAGCAGAACCCTGCAACTATCACTGTGAAAATGTTTATCGATCTGGCATGAGATGATCTACAGAAAGCGGCCTCGTAGCATGCGGAACGCCGTGTCTGAAGTTACAGTACGGTAGAAATACATCTCTGCGGGGGTGGGGGGTGAAAACAAAATACAAAGTAGTGAACAAATCCTGGTCGGCCGGGATATACGGAAGTTGGTTATAAGCTGATCATCCAGGTGAATTACACACGAGTATCAATCGTCGGACAACCGTAGAATAGTAGTCCACAACGTGAACAGTTTGATTTGCGGGCCGAATTCGAAAGAAGCAGATACGCACGTGGGTAGAGGATCGTGAATCTCTGTGAACAAAATGTTGCTCCTTCTGAGTGAATCACTGGATAGATTCCGCAACGCACAAGGGTAAAAACGGATCCGAAGGATACAATTCAGTCATTCATACTTGATTTTCTTGATGTAACAATTTGTTTTGCAGATACAATTAATCGATGAACAAGAAATAAATCTAGAGAAAATTCACTTGATATGATCTGGGCAGTATCGCGCCCATGAGCGATTCCTGGAACTTTCTTCTTTGTATTAAGATTAGTGTATCGTGACGTGTTTGGAACACATTCTGGACTCGGGTGTGACATATCTATATAGGTTAACCACACTGCCGGTGTGTGATCATACCTCATGAGAGCTGATTTGACAACAGAACTGAGGTACCCACTCTTTTTAAATCAATCAGGGGGTGAACTTTGCAGGGTCACCTCTCTGTACGCTTGTGCTCAGCTGGACGAGAAAGGAATTTGAGAAACTTGTGAGCCCTTATTCGGGTTTCTGGCATAAAATTCTCATAACTTGCAACTGTCGTTGTGGTCATAAAGGGTCTGAATCAGAGCTTCATCAACCCCGGCACAGAACTTTCAAATGGAAGTGACATGAACATAAACGACCCTGTGGCCACCGTTGCCCCTGCTGAAATTTAGCAAGAGTTGACCGGATTATAACCTTGCAAGTCCCGTGGCCCGGATTGAATTTCACCTCTTGTCCTTATGAAATGTGCTGCCTCTTTTCCCCTTACATTGTATGAACTCTTCAGCCATCGTATTTTGCAGCAAAGTATTCCCAACTGCTGAAGAGTGGCCTCATCCCGCCCAGAATTAAAGAGAGGCTCCTTTAAATTCCACCACAGTGCCTTCACGTCAGTTGTTTTGAAAGTTCCTGAAAGGCTACCAACCGAACCCTCAATGGTGATGACTTACTTCATTCCCGAAATACCCTGTGATGCTCTAGCTTCTCTTTTACACTTTATTTTATCCACCCTTTATTAGAAATACAAGGCTGTCCGCATGTTTTCAAGATTACAGTGAT
Source organism: Echinostoma caproni (assembly GCA_900618425.1). Taxonomy (NCBI): domain Eukaryota; kingdom Metazoa; phylum Platyhelminthes; class Trematoda; order Plagiorchiida; family Echinostomatidae; genus Echinostoma; species Echinostoma caproni. Next base: position 13,544 of record UZAN01040774.1, on the reverse strand, counting down.
AGATTGACAAATATTGCTAATTATCGTTTCTTCAGGCACCGTTCAACCTCCTACGATGGAACTATTGGCCAGCTGTTTCCCCAGTCGATAACAGTTGGCAAACCACAAAGGCTGCATATCACAAGGCTTACTTAGACCGCCGTCGAGAGAACGCCCAAGTTTCTCCACGCCTACATCTATTTACAGGGAGTTATAAAAGTAAACTGCTCCTCGCCGTGTTATTTGCTGATTCAGCCTGCCCAGGTTCAAAGGAGCTACGATGTGCTAAATCAGCCGGCCTTGTGAGGTTGCGATTTGTCTGATTTCTACGTATTGACCTTTCAGGTATGATTGGATTCGAGGATGTGAGAAGCCATTTTTTGCGGTTCACAGGGTCAAAAAAATATTCAAGTTATGTCCGCATTTTAAGGTGAAGTCTCGTCGTCATGGAAAGAGGTTGAAAAGACAGAAAACGGATGATAGATTCAGGCTCTGACGCACGACTGATGGTATATTATGTGGACCGGATCGATTAAATGTATCAAGCAAAGGCAGGGCTTGACAAATGATCTTGGTTTTGATTATGAAAAAATGTGGGCTTATGATGGATAGTGAGCGAAGTACGAGTGGGAGGGGAAATATAGCGGAACTGGGAACGAGAATTGGGAAAATTGCCTCATCTTTTGCAAGAAATAAAGGATCAGATAGGCAGAAGCGTTTTTAACTGGCTGGAACATAGAGGACTTCAAATTACCGGAAGCTGCTTTTTCAAGGGGTCAGGACGAGCCGCCACTTGACAGATAGCTGGTGACTTTGTTCACCCTATGACGAACATGTTTGCCCTTGGCCTTCCGGAGGATGATTTCCAAGCATCCATTCTGGGCAGTAGTGATAAGAGAGATTTGGGGACATATCCCACCGTTGGAAATTCCTCTTTCTCTTGCATCAACTGAGCGGGTACATGCATTTGTCAACAATCGAGGGCAGTGATATTTCCCCAGGCTTAGAAAAGTAAGAAATAACCATTTGCGTGTCTAAAAGAGCAGTGTAGACAATATTTACGACTTATGTGGATGATAAATCAAGAAACAGAAAGGAAGAAAAGAGTAATCAGTCGGATAGAGTGTAAACAGTGAGGATAATGGGACGAGGGCCCGAAGAGGTGGAAGAGGAAGATGAAGAATCCGAAAATCAACAGTGTCGGTGCGTTTCTCCCGTTGTTTGGAATGTTGATATCTCAGGATGGAAATCTGGGCGTTGGATTCTGATTGAAAAGTATTTGTACCGCACAATGAAACAGGGTCAAACGAGGAATGCTAGTCCCTCACTTGTATAACAGTAATCTTACATAATATTTTTTTACTTCCTCTTATTCCTTTGAGCAATGTACAATTAATATTCAGGAATGGGAGCAAAGCGGCTGGTCAAAAGGCTTCAGTGTTGGTGGTGGTGATGGTGACTGTGGTGATGATGGTGGTGGTGGTGGTGGTGGTGGTGGTCGTGGGGATGGTGGTGGTTAGTTTTAGACATCCCACATCCGGGACGATGAGACGATGAACCACGCCGATTAACCACGTCCTCGTTACTCAAGTTTCTCAACTGGCATGCCTAACATCCAAGTTTGTATGTGTAATCACCCGGTGTACGCTTTAGGCACAACGTGGAGTCACACATGGCCGGCGGTCGTGCGTGTAACTTGGTCTATGTGGCATTAGACACAATGAGACTCTAACTGGTATTTGTTTTTGCTTGCTGACGATTAGCTAAATGCGCAATTACCATTCAACATCAAATTAAATTTCGGCATCTTATTGATCAGTGCATGCAAGAGGAGAGTTCAATCTAGCGAAATGGTGTGGGTAGTCGATTCTGGTTAAGCGTGTATACGTGTGTGTACATGCGTGAAGTGCACGAATATGCTGCATATACACACAAGCTTACATACTTATATATACATACACTGACATACAAGTATATATCATATAAGTGGATAAAAAGGACAAGTTTCTGTAGAACGTTATTTCAGACCTACCACAGATTTTACCAAATGACTCATTACCCTTGATAAAATCGGCGGGAGTTTTTAGTTGAATTAGTGTTAATACACGTTCGCACGAACACATACCGACAGACAGACAACCAGACGCACGCACGTGCTGTGCCAGATGCAACACTGCACACCGGTGCTAATATAGACAGAACACACGATGAGCATCCATAGCGGTCAATGGTAGCGACTGTCAGGGGGTCGTAGACAAGGCGAAAAGCCAACTTCGTCCACCTCCTCACACGCATGGATACCGTTTGTCGACTGAGGGCCAAGAGATAGATTCGACTGACCGAGTAAAGGTAGACAATCGGAAACACAGTTATGCGCGGTGAATCGCAGAAGAGTGTGACTGAACAGATTCATAAAAACCAACTTGTTGGTCATATATTGCGCTGTAAAACGATTCTGCTAGTCGAGGGGCACGAATGATGATGACTTTGGTGATCATGATGATGACGATGACGGTATGTTATATCCGATAGATTATGTGTACACATAAATCAGGTTTCTTGAACGAAATGGGCTTTTGGAGTTGAGTTAAAATCTCGGTCAGACTCTTTCACCCCAAATGTCTGCATCAGATTGATGCTCAGTGATTGAGTAAGTTGCAGAAAATTGTATCCAAGTTTTGGCAAACAGAAAATCTAGGTTGGTGTTCTACGCTGTTGTCTCGGAAAGAGAGATAACATGTATTGCATACCTCAAGTTATGGTGCAATCCGAACTCGTTACTATACTCAGCTCAACAGCAAAATGCAAATCGTCGGGCACATAAGTCCTAAGAAGCTACTACACCGAGAATCAGTCAAAGTCATTTAGTCTCTCGAATGACCAGGGAAGTTGTCGAAATATGACTGGGAAGCAAGTCAGCTTCAGTGAGCAAGCAGACACAGATAAAGGTACACGGTGTTAGAAGACGGATAAAGCCAGATGGAACATATGAATATTGGTTATAGCTGATCTCAAGGAGTGTTACAAGATCCAAGGGCAAATCAAAAGGTCATCACTCAACGAGATAAAATTGCGAGTATTAGATTGAGTAACAGAATTTAATCCTAAATTGTACTGCATTATTCATTTTGGCTTGAAAAAGTGAACTACCTGCTTTTGGCTTCCAATTCTGCGTAAACAGCAACTGTTCGCCGCATTAGAATATCATGATTGCAGTACTTTTTGTTACACATGCTGCAATCAAAAAGTTATGACTGTTCGACATTTGGCATTAGCACTGTATTATCCTTTTACGAAATCTGTCAAACCAGTCACCTAATACTGCCGGGCTAATCCAATGCGAATTAAAAATCACCCAAATGGGTTTTCAATGATGGTGCCAGATTTGTGCCTATCTTTCAGAATGATTGATGTCCTGGTTTATCCTGTTGCACCACTGACGAAGATCACATTGGTACAAAACTTGTAATAACAGTATTAATTATAATAATATTTTACTTTCTTTTATTTTTTAACACGTAATGTCGATTTTCCGGAATGGAGCAACGGCAAGTCAAACGTTACCTGGGTAAATGCCAATGCAGGGAAGATGAGCGGTGGTTAAATAAGTAAAAATCTCTGGGCGTTCATTATGATGACCTTAACCAACTGCTCACCGTGGTTTCTCCCTTATTCGTCTCCTTTTTCGCTTGGTCTATGAGCGCCCGTTTTTGTTCTGCAATCTAAGGAAATTTATCACTCTGTATTGATCTGCATCATGTGCTTCCTGAGTCAGCTTGTTTCAACACCCATTCACTCTATCCCAAAAACAAGTTGTGTAAATTATATATATGTATATTTATTGATGTATACTGACCATCCTTCCCACTTAATCTTCACTCAATATTAATCCTGTACTCGATTTTAATCCTGTCTAACATACACTCAGATAGCCCTAGATCAGAGTTTCATTCTGATTATAACTTAATCAGTAGTTCATATCCACCATCCAGTCCGTGTTTTGGACTCCGGATATATCACATGTGTGTAACCTCTGGGCCAATAAACCAACACCAGGACTGATCAGAATCACCAACTAATATTTTTTCAGTTGTCATCATCAGAGATAGCTTACCTTTTCTTTTGGCCCGACAGTAAGTAAAAGAGACGCAGTTGACTGTCTGTTAACTCCATTCGAAAGCCTACAGCCGAACTGGACTTCCATGTAGGTTCGGACGACCTTGTCACAAACCTACTCACCTAGAAAAAAAAGTGAAAATATGTATATTTATCATAATAGTTACGGTTTTATATCCATTCATTTAATATATACCACTTGCCCATTCAATACTCCGGAAGAGATTCTCGCCCAAATGGGCCCTCCCAGATTGCAAGTGAGGAAGTAGGCTGACGGCGATGTGGTTCGAGCTCACAATCTTTGAAATAACTTACGGGCCCAATATAGCACTCAACTACCTCAGCCATTCCTCTATCCCTGCATTCAACCAGTTATCGCATTTTTTGTTGACAATGAAGTCGATGTTGCTCAAACTACACTGTCTTGATTTATGTCGCCTAACCCGGTACCTACTGGGACGATATCTGCAACGTATTTCACATACTTGTAACGCACACTTCAGGGGACCATCAATCCTGCTGGATTACGATATAATTAGTGGCGGTTAAGTCTAACTGGTCAGTCAATTGTGTTGTTTTTATGCGCTAGATGTCGTGTGATTTAGACGGAACCGATCGTTGCTGGCCAAATCCCCCCCATTCATTCGCTTTAACAAATTTTGAGGAGACAGACTTTCATATCTGGCGGCTTGTGCGTGTATATGTGTGACTGTCTCATTGGGGACTTTTGCGGACGATGCGAATAATCGGGTGTGTATATTTTTTTCGCATTCCAACTCTCTACCCAGCATGTTGTGATAGTTGAGTTGTGACAGCATCACGGTGCGTTGATCGCTCACTCACTCACTCACTCACTTAATGCGCATTCACAAATCACGCTCGCTTCCGGAAAATTCGACCACAAAGAGTTTCTCTCATTCTCATGGCTCGTGAACAACGTGTCACAAGCCGGAAGTGTGTACAAGTCTATCATCATCATTATCATCATCAGGTATGATGCGAAATTTCGCTTGTCAAGCAATTGGCTAGTGCGGTGCTCGGTCAAGGATTACAGATGGGACATCAGTAATTTAGCATACATAACATAAAAAGTCTCATCAGAAACATACCATCGCAGTTTCAAGCCACACGACGGATAAAGTAATAATCGATAGTTATTCTCCAAGATATAGCAATTTACCCTCCGTGGTCTTCTTAATTTTTTGATTGTAGAAAGTAATCACCATGTTATCTACTACTCACAAGTGAGTAGTATCTCACAACATTATGACCTGGTCATGTGACTTGCCACGATGAGCAAACGTTTGTGTTCCTAACTTGGTCATATCCGTACATGTGAATATGAAATTGAGGGACACTAGAGGTAGAACTATCACCGTTTTAAGTGCATTGGCTATCATCCTTATTGGTACTCTTATTATTACTATATAGTTTTATTAACAGTGATAAAAACTCTAGCAGACACTAGTTATAAGATGAGTGGGGTTAGATGTCTTCGACAAAAGTGAATAGATGCGTTGGGCCAAATCTTCTATGGGTAACCTCAATAGCCTGATCGGTTTTGCGGTAGTCAAATCTGTCGTATACTCGTTTTCTTCCTGTTATCTCTCCACTTTGCTTTTCCTTAGGGTACTGTGAATTCACACTGCTAATGAGAGCCAAAAGATAGAAGACAGCGCAGTGTGCTTCCTAACTCATCATTTCACGTTTTTCTTACTCCCCGGAAGACCATATTTATCATTCGGAAATTACCAATGGTACGGCGGCCAGTACTGCATTGACGTTGAAGTACGACAGTAAACTAGTTACTTTACAGTCGGATGAATATCTGAGGTGGCTGTGGCAGGAGTCACAAACGCAGACCAACATCGATCTCGTTTACAACATCAGAAATATGATTTACGTGTGTGATACCCCACTATCTTCGTATTAGATTAGGCAAAAATGCCTTTGTTGTGCGCTCTGCCCCTTCGCTGTCCTCCAGGTTTGTAATAGATTCGAAACACAGTCTACTTCTCTGACATTCAGATGTGACCGCCAACTATACGGAGCGCACCTACTACTACTCAAATTTGTGAGCAGTTTGCATTTAATAAGAAGCAGTTATCGGATTTACACGGAATTCTCGAGTGATTTAGAGAATTTACTTTGTAATTACGAAAAATGCGCAACCACTGTCGGGCGGTATCGTTAATTGTCCTTTTTGTTCATGGGAATTCTGAAGACTTCTTTCAAATTAGATATTTTTGCATGTACGCTTATTTACCGATACATTCATCGTTATTTGTAATAAATAACGCTCCTTGTTCCGGCACTGCTCTTGGGATTACGACACTAAGACCTAATAATACACTCAGTTTACGATAACCATCTATCAGAGTAAACTGTAAGGTAAAAGAAATAGCCCACGTATAGTGAAGACCGAATCAGTGCATCAAACTGTAGATACTTTGAGTTTGAGTCCCAGCTCGCTCGGGGTCTATTCGTGTTTCATCCGCTTGGAATTACCAAAAAGAATCGCAACTACGATCACTCTGAGATTTTTAACTGGAATATGACTAAATCATCAGTAACAATGGACTGGTGGTGGATTTGATTCGATTGGATGTTGTGTCTGATCGTAGACGGAATATGGTCAACGTGAACCACAAAACTGTGAGATACTCGACTGAGCTATTTCGACTTTGTTGTGTCCTACCAGTCAGGCGCCAATGCATCAATCCAAATGAGAACTGAAGCCTCTAAGACCAGCAAAATGATATGCCTGAAATAACTTGCAAAGGTTGGCTAGGCCATGTCGTATATAGATAGCGTGAAACTCTCTAATCAGCTGCTAGGGGGTCCAGAAAGAAATATGTTTGCATTCTGCTCGTGGGGATCCCCGCATGATCGATGGATGGAGCATTACTCAGGAGACTGAATTAGTCCGACAAAATTGTTTGGTGCTCCCAAGCTCTTTATTAAGGGCTTTCTCGTCTCTGATAATCCTCATGCAAATAGTTATGTCATTTCACAACCTATTTTTCCTTTGTTTCCTTGATTCAATAGTCGTATTCTATGTATTTTGCTGGTAAACTAAATTTTTACTCGAAATAGTGCCACGGGGCAATGTTGTCAGATTGCGGTGCTTTCAGGAATCGCATAACTTGGCTCTTCCAGTGGGTTTCTATTATAAATTATGATGTCGATTGGGAAAAGTTTAGCAGCCTCGGCGGGATTCGAACCCACGCACGGATGCCGCCTAAGCTTTGCACGCGCACGCTCTACCAGTTACGCCACGAGGCCTCACCGACAGCGCTGAACTTTTTAATAATTAATTAATCGTTCCGGTGTGCATTTTGATGAATTTGAGGCAAATTTTCTTAGTTTGAGTTTTATCCTTGGTTGTATGCTTGCGAGTTACCTATAGATTGTCGGCATCTAGGGTGATCAGACCGCAGTGGTCAATATTCAAAGACTCTTTGGACATGTATTTGAACTCCGCTGCTGAGACCATCACTCAATTTCTCCATTAATAAATGAACTCAGACCCCGTTTTATTGATCGAGAAACTTCCTGGAAATGAACTGTGTAATGGTAAATATAACAAAATAAAAGATTATTATTATTGCTCATTGCTTTTCATCTATTCAGTAGTCAACCATTTGACCAGGATAAAAATGAAGGGGTTGGTCATAGAAACTACGTTGCTAACACTGCCAACTTTGTTCACACGGGTAGTGTCATTATATGCAGAGATGAATTATACATCATTTCAGTGGCAGTCAAATAGGAACTGGTGGTGGCCCGATGGTATCATCACCAAATTATCACTCCGGGGATGTCTGTTCAAATCCCATCACCACCACCGCCTGACTTTCCCCATTTGTATATTGTATGGCAGGTCTTTGATTGGCCCCTTCCTCCTTCCGAAAAATTGTATCATTGTGTATTCAATAAAAGGAAGTAAAAATAGAAAAACAAGAAAACAGAAAAACAAGTGAACGGAGGAAAATGAAGTTTGCTGAGCATGACGATACGACAGTCTGCGATTAACTAATTGATGACAATCACTTCTCATCAGCCGGAGATGGCCAGTCACATTTTAACCTATTTGCCCAGTTTGCCTGTGATGGCTTCACCCCGATACGGGTTGAAACCTTCAACAGTGAGATTTTGCACAAAGTATGGTACTCTAAAAAACAAAGGATTGCCCTGTTTCCCTTGCCCGATAAGATAAATATTTTTCAGTAAACTTCCCGCTCAGAACACAAAACAGTCTGTGATTGATTGTATAAAATTAGAAAACCTTCTCTGTTGGATTAATCTCAAATTGATTGAGATGTGAAATTAAGACATGGTGCCTCATTTTTATATAGAAAGGGATCATATTTCAATTTTCTCCACGTTTCTGAATCAACTTTCGCCATCCTTCTAATGATTTGATTATTCTTCACTCACAGACCTCCTAAAGCAACATCATCAATGAAAGATTTGACATTCAAAAAATATGCAGACATCGGAATGATGAATAATCTGAGGACGCACGGTCATGATTTCACGGTGGATCTTACTTCACGTCCCAATCAACGATGTGTGTGGTCTAGCGCCATCTTGGTAAAATCCCTGTTCGTTTAAACGTATCACGTGAAGAGATGAAAATAGATCCTTATATCGTTTGCCATTCATCGATTACCAAAATGACAGGAGAGTTACTGCCTAATTCACAACAAGGATATACCAGTTTTTTACTCCAACAGCTTACAGCAGTTGTTTGTCCCCGTGGATTCACTTGGAACAGTGAAATGTTTCCATATTTTTTTCGTTAGCAAAAACCAAAATGAACATGTGCACATCGGGTAAACCCAAAGGTACCACACAATTTTGAAAGAGGTATTCCTACCTGTTCATTCGATTGAGTCACTTCCAAAAGAAAACTAGCAGGTCATAAAATTTAAACATTCTGAGGCTTTTCGCTATTTAGCGTAGGGTGCCAACACTGTTTGACATCGTTTTACCCCATACATCTGTTCGGGCTGTAGAGAGGTAAACGGGCTCTAGTCAAGTCATCTCAGCAGAAAAGGCGAACATGAAATATATTCAGTTCACAAAAAAGAGGGCTGTTTCCATTTTAAATTGCTAACGTCTTTCACCAGGATTCGTCTCTAAGTTATTTTTGGCATCCAACTTCTGTCATTACTAAGCGGGGAGCACTGAGAAGTGTGTGGAAACACCGCTTGATCAATAACTGACTTTGGAATGAATGATAATCAAGTTAGGTTGAATCAAGGAGTCACTTTATACGCCCCTTAGAGGTGGATATTCGGCAAACCACATTACCGCATTGTTTTAACAACAAAAATTGGGAAATATAATACAGCAATTATTAGAAGTGAAAAGAGGAGCAGCATTAAAAAGCCAATGGCATACAGTGATGTTTCTCCTTGGTTCAGGTTAGCACTTTGCGCAGATTTTCTGCAAAGAGTTCATGGTTTGTAAGAAATTTGGTGAGATACGGTACAATAGAGCGCCTGTAAGCTTCATTGCTTGCCTTTATAATTTTATAACTGGATCAAGTAGATGAATAAAAAAAGCACTGATTAGGAGCAGGATTAAGGGAATGAGTGCAATCATGACATAAGTGAGGAAGGGCCAACAATAAACCGTGTACAACTAACCCCAAAGTGCTCATGTGACTCCACTGGTACTAATGGGAATTTAAATCTGTGATCGGAAATGAACTGTCCAATTTTTCCACTACCGCATATGGGATGAATGTGTATCGCCCTGACTGCACCACTGCAAATTTCCATGTTTTTCTCCCTGGAGTTACAGATCATATTAAAAGGTCCACATGTGCCATCCCAGTATTTCTTCTGCAATAAAAAGAAACCACTTTGCTCGTGTGTGTCACTCACATTCTGTTTATGCTATTCGCTCTTTACTGACGACACCGGATTACAGTGCAATGTCGTGCAACTCTCTGACTGTTTGTTTGAATCAAATGAAAATAGGAAAATTGGTACAAACTTGCATTGCATCTAATTCACAAAAGAGGTATGATATTTTAGCTAAAAGCTTACCAAAAGATAAGTTTAATCCCCTGTGAAGTATAGAACAGCATCGATCGAACCGGGTACGCCTTATTATGATATTTCGTATACTTCTCTGCTTCCGAATGGTAGAAGTGATGTTTTCCACTCAGTCAGTCACGTTCACGCGAAAACACGCATGCATAGGCAACAGTGGACGATTGATCGACCCAATAGACGGACTCAGATATGCATCCACCACTGATTACACACTTACCCCTGCTGTACTAACATCAGTGATGTTTGACCTTTGTGTATCTATCTATTCTACTGAAATACAACGAGTGCCTCAGGTGATTTTATATGACAAATTCATGGAATTCACTGATGTCTTTGAATATCGCCCGGCTCGGTAACAAAAATAACTAGGCATTACGTGACTCGATGCACCAGTCGATCATTGAGGTGAGTCTGTATGGCGTGTTCTTTACAGCTTCAAAGCGCACGATGCTGATGCCAGATTGGCAAGAGCTTGTTAGGTAGTCCGCGTCCAAAAGCAAAACATTGTCTATATCAGGAGTTGCGTAATAGTTGGTGAAAGAATCAATGATGGGAGAACTTTTAGTGAATGATGAAATCCAAATAAGTATTGGTCAATCTATTACTTATTTATTTTGATTACATGAAAGGCGTATTATATAGTTTACGGGTAAATCCCAGAATCACAGAGACCATTATACAATGGAGATCGGGAACAGACTGCTAAAACAATTCTTAAACATAGATAGATTGTAAGTGAGGGACAGAACAAGGAAAGGTGTTTCATAATTTGTCCTCCTTCATATGATCTAATCTCATTTCAAGGTCCGCAGCAGCGGAATCATGTACATTTTACGAACGCTTCGACCACCGGATTAGAACCTCATTAGATGAAGACACTATGGGACAGAGCATCGAATCGAAATCAATCTATGATCCCGATTTTGTTTTACTTAAAAAGCCAAAAACCCAATTTGCTCCGACAATAAATAAACAGCATGTATTACTCATCTCCAATCGGATAAAATATTCTCGTCAGATTACAAATCAAAATACTGTAATTCCTACTCGGTCTCAAGTGATCGGTCTTTCTGCCATTCACATTAGCTTCTTTTATCCAGTTTGGGATCGATACTCTAGAATTATAATCAGTCCGCTCAAGTTTGGTGACTCTTGTGTTCTTTTTGGTCAAGGATACTGTTGATTCAGATCCACCGTTACTTTGATAGTTTATCTGCAGTTGTTTTCAACCGTAAATAAGATAACGAATTAAAAATTGAAAGTCTCCAGTATAGATCAATCGTTAACTTGCAACCAGCAGTGAAAGATTGCCGTTTTGGTTTGGGCCTTTTAAATAAGACTGATTGAGGTCTTAGAGCTACTGATATATACATATATACTTTTGTGTTCTACATCTTTCCCCAAGTAAACTGGACTCTGTCATCTTTGAGTTTTTATCTTCGAAAACAGAACACTTCTTTGCAATCGACCCCAACTACTATGTTACCATCTTCGGAAATTTCAACGTTCATAATCAGGAATGGCTGACACATTAATCTGATACCTCTTCTTTGGGATGCGAAGCTCAAAATTTTGCTCAGGTCAACAACCTGAGCCAACTAGATGACCTCACCACACGTGTCCGTGATCGAAATGGTGAATATGCCGAACACCCTCTATCTGATTCTCACTTCGGTCAGATATTTGTACTCTTCCTCTATTTGGCTCATCGGTTTGTTGTCTTTTGCATTGTTTCTTGCTCTGTTAAGTTTACTAGCCCCGATCCACCACCCATCTCCAGACATATTCTGGCGTTACAACTCAGCCAACTAAAACAATTTTCCTGATTTTCTAGCTTTTTATCCTTAGAACGATTGCAATTTCTATTCGAGCGTTCCCAACTTCACTCACGGCTGTTGTTCAAGGTATGCATCTTTGTATTCCGCACTTCCACTAACACGGAAAACGCGAATCCCCTGAGTAGTTTCACCATGCATGTGGACGTGCTGTACGCCTTCCACCGCTCACTCAATCCCACTGTCAATTAGTACAGGCTAGAATCAAGGGATCGGTAGCCATTCAGAAAACTAAAGAACGCTTCGTTCGCTGTAAAGCAAAAACTTTGGTCACGTCCGCAACCGGTAGCGGAACATTTTTGTCTCCTACCTAAACCGTTTCCCCTTAATTTCTGTCCATCCAACTTCCACTCTATCTGTTATTTCGCTGGTAATCCTGCACGTCAACCACACGAGAAATCTGTGATTTTCGCTTCGCAGCGTGCCGCCAACTCCAACTTATCCAATCATTCTGATCCTCCACATTCTTCCCATTTCAACGGGAACTAGTTCTACCTGATATTAGCAGTAGGAAAATCCGTCAAACATTGCGCTCCCTATATGCAAAAATAACCACTCGGTCCGGGCGGTATCCTTAAAAATATTTGCTTCCGAGTTCGCTCCTGTTTTACTCTTTTCCTCCAACTTTCTACTTGTCCAAACACTTGGAAACACGCTATGTTTTTTCCATTCCCAAACGCGGCCACTGTTCTGAATCCAACAATCACCGAACCATATCCATCACGTTTGTTCGTTCGAAAGTATTTGAAACCACCATATACGACCAGCTATACACGTTCCTCGAACGGGAAGGGCTACTAAGCGAGCACCAATATGGTTTCAGGCAGCACATTTCCACCGGTGACTTGCCGGCTCTTGTCTCACAATCCTGATCGGTTGCTCTCGATGACCACGGAGAAACACACTTGGGCTCGCTTGATATTTCGAAAGTCTTCAATCGAGTTTGAAAACAAGGTCTACTGCCGAAACTGCCTATGTTCGGGTTCCCTCGGGTTATAGTATCGTGGGTATCAAGTAAGCAAACCATCCCCGTCTGAGTTGACGGGGTTCTATTTCGGTCGTTTCCCACCCCCTTCTATTTATCAGTGATGCTTCTAAAAATGTCAACCCAATCCATTCTTTTACCAATGATGCCACCCTCCACTGCTCCCACTCCTATCACATTTCTCGCAGTGCCCACACCAACATCGATCGCGACCGCACAGAAGTTAGTGTGTCATCAGGCTCTGATGTCGAACATCTTCCGGGGAGGTCAGTAACGTTTCATTCAGTGGTTCCTTCTTCAACTCTTCTAAAACACCGTCCCCCCTCCCTATCTTTTGATTCCACCGATTTGTGTCCACAGACTCTGTTTCCCTTCTTGGATTGCCTAAAATTTCATCTTTATGCTGGTCCCCTTTTTTATCTCAGCTTACTTCTTGTACAGCGCACAAGGTTGGTGTATTATTTCACGTAAGAAGCTTCCTATTGTCTTATGCCAAGACGTACGACCGATACGTGCGCCTCTTTGTTTAGGCCCTAACAATTGGAGAAATAACACGGC
>UZAN01040773.1:34658-70391 GCA_900618425.1 Echinostoma caproni | reverse complement strand
TGATACTGTTCACAATAAGCCCGCACATCTTTGAACGTCGGACTGGATAGCTTCAGAAGTTCATTTTGCAAAACGGTATTGTTGATGCCAGCGATCAGCCGATCTTTCAATTGCATGTCCAGTAAATCTCCAAAATCACACTTTGCAGCTTGAGTGAGCAAATCCAGGATGAATTCACGGATGCCCTGATTCGGATTGCGTACCATTGAATGAAATTTTGCTCGTTCTGAGGCTTCGAAGTTCGTTGGCTTCACATGCTGGAGGAGGAGGGATTTTAAATCATCATACGGTACGGAAACAGGTGGAGAAGGATAAGCCAAGTTTTTGATTAATGTATAAGCATTTTTACCGGCAGCATTCAAAAAGAAAGCGGATTTCTTTTCCTCATCAGGCTTTGAACGGGTCAACCACCAAATCTCAAAACGTTCAAAATAATCCTCGATATCACGTGCACTGCAGTTAAGAACAAGAAACTCTAGGGGAGTAGAATTCATTGTTCAGTAGACCGGCCGCGACGCCAAATATAGTATTTGGAATACTATTTAAAATGGGACTCCAGAATTCGCGCAATACCAATCCCAAAATAGAGCAATTTCGAACGGAATAGCACTTGAACTTTATTCGAATCGTATACTATGCATATTCAATGCATTTAAAGTGTACAATGAATTTCGAGGTCAGTGTCACACATCACACTGTCTCATCGTTTGTCCTACATAACCCGCCGAACATGTGCAATTGAAGGAATATGTAATCATGGACGGGGTGATAGACAGCTTACTCTTAAGAGTTTGGCTGTCTCGTAAATACAGGATATAGAGTTGTGCATAGGCGTGTTAGTGTGGTTGCGTTGTCTAAACGTATTCTCAGTAGACCACTACTCGAATTTCTTTTGAAGGGGAGCTGCCAGAACAGTTCTTTCCTTTAGACCATGATTCCTGTGGGTAATGTGGACCCTTCCGTGGCGTTTTTCTCGACAAATCGCTCCGGGTGTCTATTATTCAGGAATGGGGATGTGATTCTTTTCAGTTCTTTCTCTATGAACTGTAGAGCATAACTTTCGAGCTCTGAAGGCCAGGTATCATACAAAGTTTCATTTATGTTTGATTGAATGAAACGGAAAATGAATGTATTAGCCGAACCTAGTTGGTTTGTGAAACACCGAACGGCATAACTTTCCATTTGATCCCTTCTTGAGGTTCACTACGAGAACATGCAACTTGGTCTCGATTTCTGTCTCCCTCGTAAAGCTGGTTGGTAAATTTAATTAAAATGATACAGTATTTTATCTGATAGAGCGTTTTTATCGGAGAGGATAAAAATGCCGTTGAAATAACGTTAGTTGATAGAAAAATTCTTTCGTTCCACTCCGAACACATCAATCAGGAACGGGCCATTTGGGAACCCATGGCTACGCAGTCCGTCTGTCTGTTAATCGTATATTCAATGATAACTGTTTACTCATTGCACATCGCAATAATAAATAATTCCTTTAGGTTTATAGTTGGAATACTCATCCGTATGTTTT
This sequence comes from Echinostoma caproni, assembly GCA_900618425.1. Classification (NCBI taxonomy): domain Eukaryota; kingdom Metazoa; phylum Platyhelminthes; class Trematoda; order Plagiorchiida; family Echinostomatidae; genus Echinostoma; species Echinostoma caproni. The sequence continues at coordinate 68,863 of UZAN01040773.1, read as the reverse complement.
GCTCATCGAGCAAAGTATTGACACGTCTGTAAAAGGGGGTTATACAGGCATTTACCAAACTCGTGCAACACCATGACTTTTCCCAAATCTATTTATCTCACTGCCAAACGTTTTGATCCTCATGCACGGGAATGTGCATGGTATTACCCTAGGTCACTCGCAAAATTTGTTTAATAGTAATAACTTATGTGGTTGCTTCTTTTGGCCGAGCGCGTTAGAAAAGTACAATTTCTCCATTTCGACTATGGTTGCTGACGCTGACTGTAAGATAACCGAACGTTTGTGGAGGGAAATGATAAAAATTTATTCGTGAAAAGAACTTGTATTAATTACACAGATTGAAGAGTTTCATATTTTTAATAATCTGTGTCATCCTTTATTTTGGAGCACTTGAGTCGGTCTTTTTGGCACCAACTTGGAAATTAGATCTGTTTTATGAGTTTCCTCCAGTATATGTCGCAGCCTGGCCTCCAACGTCCACTCTCGAGGAAGGTGACTCAACTCTGTTTTCAACACGGAGAAGAAGTTTTCGATCACATTCAAATCCGGTCTGTTAGATGGAAACTAAATGAATTCGATTTTTGAGGTAGCCATTTCAGATCGTGTCTAAGCATGAAAAAAAACAATATATGCTTCAGTTTAAATGATTTTGTGACATGCCTCACGTGAAACATGACATGGTGCATTGTCCTGTAAAAGTGTGGCTTTATCGNAAATCGCGATACAGGAGAGCTAAGAAAACTGCAATGGAAAGTGAAATTCGAAATAAATGTTTAATGCCAGTAGCTATTGATGTATGGGTATGATATTTGAAGCTGAGAAATATTTCTCTTTTCAGAGTCATGTTGCACGAGTTCGATCAATACCTGTATGTCCACTTAGCTCATTGTCAGATCTTTACCTTTGCGTCTTGGATTGAGATGAAAAATTCCGAAAGTATGTTTAAAATTATGTTTGCAGATTTTCATAGAGATCACTTCCGGGACTTTTGCCAAATTGCAGGTAATGGAGTCTAAAGGACAGCTTCGCATGTTTAACACCGGTTGCAGTGGTGCCCCAGCTTGGTAAACTCTCGGTAGATCATATGGTTTAGGGCTATGGGTCTCATTTGTTTTAAGTTGTTTGTAGTCAGATTTAGACATGTACCTTTGATCTCTCAACCTTCTGAGACGTTTGATCAGTTGTCCTTCTGCTGTGATTGATATATATCATTTCCCTTTTCGTCTCCTTTCAACTTGTTTTCGTCGTTCGGAATTATCCTCATTTTCTCTACGTAATCTTTTCCATCCGACAGTCCCCCTATTTCGCTTTTGTTAACTCTTGATATCATGATTTCCGTGAGGCTTTGACGTATTTATGACTGGATAGGCCGCCACATGATCTTTTCGCTCCACGGTATCCAAAGCAGATATCGAAAAACGTGGTTTTGAAATTCTCAACTTCTTTCTTAGTTCCTACAATCAAAACTTCTCTCTATGAAGATGTGTTCTCGAATTGAACATCTGTGGAAAGCTGGTCGTCCCTAGATTTTGAATAGCAGAATTTTGTGGCGAACGACAGAACTTCCAGTAGTGTATTACCTTTAGAGCCGCTGGATAGATTGTGGACGTACCTCTCTTGTTTCTTAGAATCCTTGATCTCGGTTTCCGATGGTTTAGTGTATAAACTAGTTTACCCCGTTTCTTTTTTCCGTCTTCATGGGCGATAGTCAATGATAGTTTTCTTAGTCGGTTTCATTATTCAATATTGTCCTCTCCTCTTATGGTAATTTCATGCACATCCCGGTACAAAACTCATAGCAGGACTCAACTATTGAATCAGCAACGTTGCGAGATTGATTTTGGCGAACAGTGTAAATTGGTTATTTTAAATCTCTTCCTTTAAAGATAGTGCAGTTTTCACCTTCCATTGCAATAGCCACACCCAACCTAAGTTGTTTTCAAATATTTTCTGTCTGTTGGTTGGATACCAAGAAAAAAATACACTGTCTTTCCTTTAATCTAACCGTTGATGTTTTTGATACCAAGTGCCGTTGTGAGGTATATTTAGATGTGGGATCTGATGTTGGTTAAAACTTGAGTGTATATCAGAGACTGATTTGCAAATTGATCGAATTAAGGAAGATAGATGTGAGTAGATCATGGCCAAATACACGTAGGCGTGGCTAATTCACGTGCGTGCACAAAACCACTATTTCTTCTACCATTATGAAAAAAAGACACAGGTATTGATTGAACTAGTGTATGAAATTACCCTCAAGTTGTTCAACATATTCCAGTTTCCAACATTCATACCTGCGCTTCGATAGCTATGGGTAAAGTGCATTTATTCCGAGCTTTCTCCCTAAATGAAATATTCTTACTTTTCTGTCTCACTAATCGAATCTCCTTGATCTGGAGTATCCTATTACAATTGGCAGTAGTTACAGCTCAAACATGGCATATAAATGCGATGGAAATGTTTGTGATAACCAACAAAGAGCACTGGATAGCTACTTCGTGCTGACTGGGACTCGTCAGCAGTTTGTACTTTTTGTGCCCCTGTCAGGACTCGACCAGCGATTCTTCAGGCTGGGACTTGAAACCCTTACCCTTGAGCTATACAGTCGATGGTTATCACCTTGTGCGAATGACTCAATCGATTTAGATGGTGAATGTTTGGATTAGCCCTTTCGGATGATATATTCGGTGAAGAGAAGCATGAAAGTTCATTCTTTCTAACAACTGATTTTTGTTTGACGTCGGTGTTTACTCTGGTCAATACAAGCATTCCGTATAGCATATTTCCGTTCATACGATGAAAGTGAATACACCGAAAAATGTTATTTTTGATTCCAAAAGATTGTCAGATTAGATGGTTGTAAGTTGATTACGCAAAAACTTGATGTAATCAGAGGTGTAAACGTATACTGCAATAGATGTTGAAATAGACCTTTAAAACTCGACCTTGAAATTTACGGTTTGTTGGATAAGCTTTTGGTAGTGCCGCCAAGCCCAAGAGCTTTTGGTGAACACGTAGAGCCGAGGGGCAACTTATTAGAGAGGAACATAAATAAATCCGACGTCTCATCTTTTGAATTACACAAATGCCAGGTGGATAAAGGGAATTTTTTGACCTAGACTTCTTAAGCGCCCCACCTGATGCGTTGGGTGGTAGTTAAGTCCGGAGCGCTTTGTTTTTGGGTTCTCATAGGCAACTAAATTCGTTGCACTGACCAAGCAAGTTTTCAATAACTACCACACTCAAAAGCAGTCGCAAAAATTTATACTTTTTCAAGATAAAGTCCATCACGCGAGGTTGATCACAGAAATCATTCAAACCTCTTTATGTAGTGTTTTTTTCCATTTATGCGATTTGTTGCCGTTTGTGATGCATTCATAGACAGGATAACAGGTGATCAAGGGCACTGTCTCTTTTTGTTTGCAATTGGTTTTATCTATCCACTGTAAAGGTCGTAAATTGCTGAAAATTCACCTTTTGGGTGCATAAAGCTTTTCGTGACTTTATTTGACTTGACTTGTGAAGCGGCATGTTCAGAAGTCAAATTCATGCAATTAATGCCCGGCAATCCAGATCCAAATGTAATCGCAAACTTTTTCCTGTGTTGAAGGCAACGTTAAGATATTTAGCCCGAGAATGGTCGTTCTAGGCCGGCGTATGGTGTGTCCTAAGGGAATTTTTATAAAAACTAATTTGCTTGCCAAGCTACTGAGGTTCGTACTAAAACGACGGATTCAAAAGTTCAAAACTAAACAAGGACAAGCAGGGTATCCAACAATATGAAAGTGCAATTGTTTCATGCCAATGAGTCCTTTGTAGGAACCAGTTCCTCGGATTTTTCTACTGATGCGCCTTCGATCGTTGTTGGAACCGAAGTCATATTTTTATGACGAATTTGACCAATAGAAGCAACAACAAAGATGAACACTACTATATATCCATGTTTTATTTTCTGTGGAGTAGCACTATACCGATTCCCGCAAATGAGACTCAGAACGCCGGAAGATACGAGAAAAAATTCTGACGAAGTTCTGGGTGTCAGAAGAGTTCACTCAATCTCAAAATCTCTGGGGTCCCTATAATAAATAAGAAGAGACAGGGTACAATGTGTGAATTAGACACGTTATGAAGTGTTAGTCAAGACTGAAGAAAGCCGATGTAAAATTGATGGAAAAAGATAGTAAGTGAGGGGGGAGCAAGTGGACATCGTAGGGAGGATGGCTATGTAGAAAGAAAAGTATACCATAAGAGCACGTGGTTAGAATAGTACACATTTCCAAAGTTTCGTCTCACTGAGATACAAACGGAATTCAGTGAACTATTTAGCCTACAGGGCAAACGGAATTTGTAGTCCGGAAACCTTAAACGAAGAGTTGAGCTGCATAAGAGACCTCATCCGGAAAAAGGGGTATCCAAATACGTTCGTTGGACGACATCTGAAATCGAGCTCAAACGATAAAAATACAACTGGTTAAAAAGAAAGAAGTGTTTTTGAGCGTACTTTTAGGGGGATAAGACAATTGTATGTTAGTGTGACCAGATTTTATTCAAAATAAGCGCGTAATAAAACAAACATTTGGAACATCAATATTAAATCTACGAGACTCGGTGTGTTCAAAGATGCCAGAGTATGAACGGAATACATTCCAAAGACAGATCTATGCTGACGAATTACATCGTTTTGAACGTGAGGAATTCAACAGCTATGTTCAGTCTGCGGTCAGTTCGGGATGCCGCAAAATACAGCAAAACTTCAACCAATTTAACACCGAGCAGCTCACAGTCAAATTTTTCATCCCAACCGGAACGCTACGTGCATAACCTTTCACATATGAAAGTAAGTCCCATTCTCACCGAAGCCCTATCCCTCTGCAGGAAATCTTGTTATCCTCGTTGGAAGATAAGCCAGTTGAAAGTTGAAGTCCAATTCAAAAACCTCTTCTCGCAAACGCATAACTTAGTACTTTACTCCTTGAATAAACTAGAGTTTCAAAGCCACACTGGTTGACTGTTGCTACCAATACCGCAAGCACACACCTAATACTCGAAGACCACTAACACTGAAACATCTGGAGGCGCTCAAAAAGATCCAGAAACGTAAAGGCATTATGATCAGCAGACCAGATAAAGGATCCGGAGTTGTTCTGATGAATGGATGCGGTTATATCAAGAGGATGTCCGAGCTACTGTCCGATAAGAAGAAATTTAACAATGGGCCTGAAGAGAAAGACAAAACGGCACATATAGAGAAACAAATCGTGAATAGTCTCAAACCATTAAAGGACCCATGGTATATAGACCAATCGGTATTCGACGTAATAAAGCCGTCTGGGTCAAAACTTCCACCCCGTTACGGGTTACTCAAGGTTCACAGGACTGGCATACCACTAAAACCAATTATATTTATGGTGAACTCACCGTACCACCAGACTGCCAAGTGGCTCGTAGGAACTCTCGAACCAGTGCGCACAAAGCTCGCAAAATACAGCTTACGAGACACATTTGAGATGGTGAACATTATCAGCCAGCGGAAAGTAAAGAATGATGAAATATTTTCCCTGGATGTGACGTCCTGGTTCACAAACGTACCACTATTAGAAATCATCAATTTCCTCTGTTACCACATTGAAACTGAACAAATACACTTAGGAATACCAACGAAGAACCTGAACCAGATACAACTGAGATATACATATAATGTTCAATTTCTATTTGATGGAAAAATGTACGGTCAAATAGACGGAGTGGTCACGGGTTCCCCGTTAGGTCCACAGACATATTTGAGGCCAAACCCTCAGTATCATCGGGGGTGGGTGTCTAGGGTTGCGGCTGGTGACCCTGCCGTTGCACCTCACGAAATACTCCCATACGACCAAGCGTCTCGAATAGACTCTGCTGAGGAAGTCCTACTCACTACCTTCTCGTGGCGGAGGTATTTTCCCACCAAAATGAGAGAAGGAAAAGCCAAAAACCCTGATTACAAACTAATCATGAGGAGGCTTACGAACAGAACCCACAACTTTTCGGTTGTGGCAATGGTCACCGGCTTGATTGGGCATTGAGGTGTATGGGGCACCTTGGATGTTTGACCCCGTCCGAAGGGCGAATGATCCGATGAACTGGACACTGGCTCCCAATGGACTGCGATTTTCACACACCACTCCATTGCCTTGCGGGTCAGGCTTTGGCTAGGGGAAGGCTCCGATTGTGAATTTCTCAAGAAAATTCACCTGCCTTGGCCTAGGTAATCTGGCAGTATTCAGCCCAGAAGCCAATCATGGAACATTTCTCCTTTTTTAAAGGGATTATTGTACCATGATTTGCCTGGCACACAGTCTGTCCTCAGACAAGTGTGAAATATAAAAATATATATAATAAATTAGAAAGTACAACGAAACTAGAAACCCAGCAAATGAGTCTATACTGACGGTACGTGGACGGTATATTCTGTTTCAAGTTTGACTCACAGTTACTTGTGAGTAGCGGTGTGGGACAATTGCTTTTTGATAATTTGAGCTGACTATCTTTCGGACTTTACCTTCACGCACAATTCTCAGTCCATCAGTTCAACCATACACTCAGAAGGACTAGACTCAAGTTTTGCTCTTATTAGAGCTCATCAGTAGTGCATATTCATCGTCTCGTCCGGGATTTGAACTTCGGACCCATCGCTTGGAAGGCGTGTGCGTTACCACTGCGCCAACCAGCTCATAAGAGCGAAACTCGAGTCTAGTTCTTCCGAGTGTACGGTTGAACCGATGAACTAAGGATTGTGCGTGAAGGTCAAGTCCGAAGGATAGTCAGCTCAAAAGATGTATTCTGTCTCACACCGAAAGGTAGGAACACGACAGGTTTGCTCCAGAGATTCAACGAAGCTCACGAATCAATTCAGTTCACGTTGGAAAAGGAAGAAAGTGATTAATTGGTCTTCTTAGATGTGGCACTCCTGCGAAGAGATGATGATTCTTTACAGCGTCGAGTACGCAGAGAACCAACTTGGACGGAACAATATTCACCTTTCGTCCCACTCAGACAGAAGAGAAATTTAATACAGAGTCTCACATCACGAGCGCAGAAGTTCTGCTCTCACAATGCGGTAAATGATGAACTGAAAAGCTTGAAAGCACTGGACAACTTTTTCGATCTGGTTGGATCTCATCAGTAGTGCGAATCCATCGACCCAAATGGGGGTTAATGGAGTGGGTAGCATGCTTGCGTTCTGCACATGAAGTCCTGGGTTCGATCCTCAGCTGGGTCGATGGATTCGCACTGTTGATGAGACCCAACCAAGTCGAAACACCTGTCCAGTGCTTCCCAGCTTTTTAGTTTACGCTTCATTTGACATATACACGACGAGTTTCCCTCTTGAGATTAAATCAAATCTTCCGTTACTCACATGAAATAAAGAGCTAACAAAAATTAAGGACGTCCCCAGAATATACGGTCCTTCTGAGCGGTTCGTTGAGAGAAAATTTCAGGAAAGGTGACAATCCGAACAGGTTCATGAGACTCAAAAGAAAAAAATATTCATTCCTCTACCTTTTCAAGGAGATTCTATATCATAGCTTTTGAACAAACGTCTGACGCGTGCAGTGAGGCGGACCTACAATGCAGCTCGATGATCATTTTTGTTCACAGATTCGCCCATCATCCAAACTAGCTGGCCTCTTCTATGGTTATCTACTGTTTCCGGTGCGTTTGTATTGAAACGTACATTGGCTGCACGGCGAGGCAACTATCCCAACGGATCAACGGACACTCTCCACGCTGGTTAAAACAAGGTGGAGCAGGAAGCATAGGAAGCGCCATCTAGTGGATACAGACCCTCAAATTAGACCAAAATTCACTTTCAGCGCAATCTATCGTGTGCCCCCCCCCAACCCCTCTAAAGCAGTTTGCTTTAACCCTCTAGCCACTGCTGAGGTGATACGCATTCGCCTATTCGCATCAGAGCTATGTGCACAAAAGCGACTGGTTCAAGCTCTCCACTCAACCTGGTCCCGAATTGATCATCAACATCATCACCACCACCACCATCGCCACTCTAATCATAATCAATCTCACCCGAACACAGATATCTAGGGCTTATACCTCCTTTCTCCCCATCCCAAATGGCCTTCCCACCTAGCGTCAAAATGTGTCCCCACTAACAACAAACCATTATACGATCTGTACAGGCACGATTATGAATCATTCGAAAACAACTGTTCACACATTCAGAGCTTCAAACCCCGAATTCTCATGAAAGTAATGTGTGCGTGTGTGCATATGTATGTGAATACGGTACCGTTCTGTAAACTGACTCAAATGAAGCATATCTTTCGACATGCAAGTGTTGACGGAATCAAATTTATTTTCGATTTATTTTCGATACATAGATCTCGAGGTGGTTCTGTGGTCTCTTCAACCAATTTTGATACCCAAAAGTTTCTACCGTTGTTGTTTTCCACCTGAATATTGAAACAAACACCATTCGTTGTATTCGGTTCAGTCGGTTCATGATACACGTTGTTACTTCTGGGCTTTTGTAATAGCTAAAATGTTACCTAGCCACCGCATGCGCAGTGTCTGTATTTGTTACGCCTGGCATCTTATTTCTGTGAAGGTCACTATTGATAAGTTCACTGGCAAAAGACCCAATGAGCTTTTATCGCGACACAAACCATCTGCCTGTGTGCCTGTCTCTCGCAGGAGAAACATATATTGATCGGGCAGTGGTTCTGTAGCGAGTGGCGATAGGCTCACTGGAAGCCGTCGTTACTGGATGTGATTGCATGTAGGTTTATTGGTGATGCGAAGCAGCACGTTGGTAACTGAACATGAAGAAAAGTAATTGTCATTGGTGGTTAATTTATTCAGACTGTTTGTCGTTCGAAAGCTTTCTCATAGTACTTACTCGATCAGCCAGTTGGGGATTGTGTTTCGATCTTTTAACAACCGTTTTGCTTTCGTATATTTTGGTAAGTTTGTAATTATCGTCATCCGCTCTTCTGATTTATCTGGTGTTTGACATATTTGGCAAACCGTACAGCTGCCGAATATGAGTTGCCGTTATCTTGATTTGTCTTACCTAGTTTTCATCAATTACCTTGCTCTGCTAAATTGAATTAAGCATTTGTGACTACTTATTTTCCAATTTTTTTAATATTATTTCGCGCTTATGTTTAGTTAAATCTGGCCCCACTAATAAACGACTGTATTAGGTTTATTCCACTACTCCTCATCAGTATGGTGATAGCTCAAAGGAATAGAGCATCTTCACATCACTCTGAATCCCGTGTATTCGAGTCCCATCACTGTCGCTCGACCTACACAATTCATTGCCTCCCATTGCCTCCCAGCCCTCTGATTGGTCACTTCTTTTTATATAAATTTTTTAAACAACTCTATATTTGATCAAACCAATCAAACCAAAGGAGATGGCATAAAACCACTCTTGAAACCTGGTAAGGATTTTAAATCGTAAAGTCTATCCTGGATTATTGACAAAAACTCTAGTGTAAGGAGCGTCTTCTGTGCTGTTTGGGTAATTCAATGTTCGCACTCTAAGTGCATCAATTTTGGTCTCATCCGGCACTGCTTCGCTAAAGGTGGATTTTCTGAAAATGGTACGATTCTCTTTTGGGTCGAGTTCGACATGTCTCCACTGGTACTGCATCACAGGAAACACTTATTTTCAAACAAGTTTACAACAGAGTAAATAAACAACAACATCTTCCTGTTGCCAGAGGGGGAGTTTCCATGGATGGAGAGCAAAGTACGGTTGAAATGTAGAATCTCAACAGCATAAAGCGGTGTGGGATCCCACCAATTGTGAACGCTCGAGAAAGTGAATGGATTGCCACAATACCATACAACTTTGGACACATTTCACGATCAGACCTTTGGGTAGTGAAACAACGAATTCAATGAAAATCTTGTTAATTGATCCTTATTTACCCTCAAAATTACTCTCATTGTCTGGCTCATGCCTATTCCGATAATTTAACTTCAACATAAACATTGAAAGTCTATTGATAACCTTGGAAAACAATAGCTCTGACAGCGGATCCAACGGGATTTGCCCCTTGCCCAAGCTTTCGACATAAGAGGTGTCTGGGGCTCGGTTATCCACTATTCTTAGCTCCTAGGTTCTAATGCTAGAATCTGTTTCCCGTTAGCGTATCTTTTTGCAGCTTTCTTCTTTTTTGAGAGGAGAGGGAGAAAGGATTCAGCACATCAGTCCCGATCATATTTTTTACATTCCGACAAAGTTATATGAAATGAAGATAGATATTACTTTAGATTTATCTTTTTCTTTGTATGATAAAATAGTTAGTCCTGCAGAAAGGTGTGCGGGAACGAATGCCACAAAGAAGTGAAACAACCAACCGTTGAAAAAGGGGGAAGGGATTTCAGTGATCCGCATTTGAAGTGTAACGATCAAATACCATGTTTTTCTTTTACTCATTTTGAATCGTTTGTTTATCCTTTCTATTCCTTAGGTTCGATAATCGATATCTTTGGCAATGATAATTTCTGATTTTCGCCATTCGTTAGTTACTGAACAATCACCAATATATATATATATATATATAACATTAGTACAGGAAACAAATAATGTCGGAATTGGTGTGCATGACATTTTACTCAGAAGTTCGTGGAATGCGGTCTGTTCACAATAGGTGTTTCGGTTCAGTCATGGAACCAAACGCCAAACGGAGACCTGTTTCATCCGCAATTTTTCCATTCCAACTGTTCTGATCAATAATTTTTTTTAACAGACGTTTTCTCCGCAACTACATCCCTTTTAAATATGGTACTTATTGTTATGATCGTAGAATTACATGCTAACCATTGTTACTCATTGTTACTCACATTCCGACAACAATTCGGTACTTAAGTTGCTTAATATCAATGAGCAGGTTGCTTTTTTAACACTCATTGTCTTCCAGTAAACGATCATTGTCGAAGTTTTTAACCCGTTTTCAGAAGTACACAATGAGTCACATAAATAAAGGGAGTAGTGGCACACAATGGTGGGCAGTCTGGCATAGAAATGCTCCAATCGTTATGCGCCATTTTTCCACCGCGACCACGGCACACATGGCACTGATATTGGATGAGTGTATCCTCTATGTGGGTCAGGCCACGTGCTTGTTTCTTTCACTCACTAGACTTCTCTTCGATCCACAGATTAGCAATTGAAGGCAGATCGAAGACGGTTTTGGAAGTTAAGTTTTATTGCCTATAACATGCTGAACATATGCAAGCATTGCCTCTCGATTTACAAGCTAGCCACAAATTTAACAGATGTGGTTTGAAATGAATCAATCAATGTGAAGTGCTAATCGTATGTTTTTACTCTTGGGATTTTTTTTGAGTTGTGCATGTAATTTGGTGATAGGACCGAATTGTAGACGGGACGACATTGTGCAGACAGTAGTTATCCGCTCTTCTTCAGAGACCTTTATCGGTATGTGAGCGCTTGTACAATTGCGAAAGCATTCGGATTCTCAATTGCACGAAGGAAGCTGGCATCCTAACTGGTGTTCAATTTTTGTGGTAACTTTGACATATAATCAAAAATCTCAAGAGGGAGCCGGGTGGTAAATTACGCAGTTTGAACGTCACGAATGTGCGGTGTGATTAGCATGTAACTAGACTATGATCAATACTTTGAACGCATTCGGCCTGCAACGATGAAACCGCATGCCAATTGGATTACCACAACTGTCTTTGTCTCATTCATGCTTTTTCTCTTTACATTACATTATATTATATTATATTATATTATATTTACTACCGTAAACCCTTTATCAGTGTCCATGAAGCAGCGTTTACTTTGTAGGTTCTGCATTTAATAAGTCGATTTTTTTATCGATGAGTGCGAGGGGTGGTCTTCATTGAAGGGAAAAAATAATTTGTATTCTGGACCTTTGACCAGTGGGAAGTGGTTAAAAAAAGGAGAGTTGGAGACCGTTGAACAACAGCTGAACAACAGCGTTCACATTGAAAACCCTAGGAACACAATTTTCCAACAAAAGATCACTGATTTGGTATGGTGAGCTGAATCAATCTGGTTTATAATCGAAGAGCAACCAAGAGTGGTTTTTTTTGTTACGGGACAACAATATTTACAACAGCAGTCACGTAAGTCGATCGATAGTCATGTGGACAGTAAAAAGACAGGTGACTGACTGATTAATCGGGTGAACACACTACAAAAGTAATGTCTCAGCTAAATCATGTGATCGCGTAGTGAACTAACAAATACATGGAAGTGAAATAAATTGACTGCTTGTGTTCAAACAAAAGCCTAGCAATGGGGTGTGCTGATTTAGAAAGGCAGTTAAAATCCTGGCACCAAATCTGTTACCTGAGCATTCATACTTTGCTTTGGTCAATATTTGGTAAGGATTTACTTTAGGCATGAAATTCACCCCTTAATAAGCGAAAAAGCCGGTAAGGAGCAAGTCGAAGGTGATTTAGACAGACTGCAGATTAGACTTTAGCAATCAGGTTTATTTCTTCCCAGTTATGTGAGCACCCCAGGCGGGGACAGGTAACATGGAAGACGGATACACTGGCACATTTTGTTTGAATGGAGTTGACTGATGTTCGTATGTTTGAAAATCAGTAGTTTTGAAGTCTTGTTTATTTTAAAGTTGATCGGCATCCAACCAGTTCGACTGGACAATCTACCGGTTTCTTCACATTCTTCCTGAACATATGTGCAATGGTGGATTATCTGTGTGCACAATCTCCACAGTGCCTTGTTCAACAACTATAGACATTATGGATTCATTCGCTTGTACCCAATCGATTGGGTCTCAGTCAAAAATGACTTCCAAAATTTTCAGTTTTATTGCAACTAATATGATATAACCCATATGAAGAAAAAACATCAAAAGAATCCGGAGGTAGTATAATCACCCAATAGCATGAACGCATCTGTAGTGACATGCCTCTATCCATACAGTCGGTTGAAAACTGATAAATGGTCTAACTCTCCAATGCAACGGCAGTAGAATCACCAGCGTAGCAAAGATGTCTGAATGACTTATGAACGACGTTTGACACTAACAATCACAGGATTTCAGCCCTGAACTTCAGGCTTGCCTATAGGATAGGGTTTGCTCAACCACTAACCCGCAATATAATGTCCTTTGATTTTCATACTCCAAAACTATTTCACCTGGAACATGTTTGTGAACCACACAGACATGTACACTTCGCTGTGGTACATTCTACTCTGCTTACATGGTCCATGAATTAAGACTTATGAAGTTTTAGGATAATGATAGTGTTGTTGATAATAATAATAATAATAATAATAATAATAATAATAATCGGCACACAGATTGCAGTTTGATTTCTAAACCGATGAGATAAACTTATAAATGTAATAGAATTTCACCAACTGCTTCCTCATTCTCAGCAAGTATTTCATTGTTTTTGCTTTTACTCATGGATACCTGACACGCGGTTGGAAGTCGTCTCTACACTTCTGACTTAAATGTCATTTTAGAATTTTACTCGTCTGTAAAATATTTACAAAAAACATTTTATTCATCACGTTGAATTGTTCCCCTAAATTTCTTTCACCAATGTATGATTGATTTTGACTAATTATTCTTCAGATTTCATCTTTATTAGCAATTTTCAGTTCACGCAATCAGTTATGCAGTATAGAAGTATCTGTTTCGAGGTTCAATTCCGTTAGATACACATCACGAATCACCAGTAAATATGAGTGGAAAGATACACATTACGAATCCGGGGTAACATGGTGTTATATCTGACGAGGGAATTTTGAAATTGCTGACATATCGCACTAAATAGCTTTTCTTTTCATTTTGTCAACCGTCAACCGGGAGTACTATTTTGCGTCTGACACACTTTGTCATTCACAAACTGTTGGCTATCTGTTATCACCATAACAATGAGTTTAGTGGATAAATTATTCCGCGTTTCCGGGCGGAAATGATGCGAAAAGTTAACGTTCTAGTTTCACATGTTTGTGTTGAACCAGCAAACTAAATTATCTAGGTAATTTGTTTGCCTCTGGTTGAATATCGATCAATATAGATTGTACATCGAACAGAATGGTTGTACAGGATATTCCGTATGTTCTTGTCCAAGCTTAGCCAAATTCGCCTGTGTGCCAAAACGAACGTTGTGTCTGCTGGAATGGACTGATTAGATTTGTGCAAAATTATCGATTTGCTAGAATATTATTATGCGGCTTGCTTTTTTTCAGTCGCATTTCTGACTTACATTTCGAAGACTAACATGTTCGAACACTGCGTCAGGAAGATAATTCGCAAATTACATGAACTGATAAACTTTTGTTATTTACGGAATTTTGTAAATAAACCAATTTGAAATAGCCCAAATCTTGAGTAATGGAGGAAATTGGGGTCCGAGGGAAACCACAGTGCAATTCAGCTATACTTTCAATTTAGTGTCGTTATTCCGGATATCGTTTCAAGCCACACTCTATCGTACACTAAATAGTTTTTCGGATTTGGAATGGTCTATTATCATGCTGGAAGTTTCGTACGAAACATTACTAGCACCTGTGCTGGTCATTTCTATTTAAAGTCATTGCCTCCTCCCCACGGTGAAATAACTTCATTGTGTACTTGCATGTTAACCATGAGTGGGGAGAGTGGAGAGGATTTGCGCGAAACTGTACATCATTTTGTATTTCAAACCGAAGCGTGAAATGCATGGTGTTGGTTGGTTCACAGCAATAAGAAACAGCGTGCGATTTGAAATTATTTGACTGGTAACTATGATAAAAATAAATCCTGACAAAACAATATTTCACTATATGCAATATATATTGAAAACAGCTACATTCATATGTAGTCTCCAGTTTCCTTAGGTGTATTTCACCGTGTCTTAAGCTCAAATCAGGTCGTGCTATAGATTTTGTATTTAACTCTAAGAGGGATAAATTGTGTAGGTAACCCATTTTCAACCTATGAGTAATCACTTCATCCAACAATTGAGGACATCCGTGGTCACTCGAGTAAGCAGGTGTGTTTAAATGTGACAAGCGTAGGCATTACATGCAATAAGGGTGCGGTAAAACAGGTAACGTGTCACTCAACCCGGAGAGTTGAATATTGACTTCACTTGGTACAGCAAATCGATCTAAGACTACACATAGTCAGTTTGAGGTGTGCGAGTGTTTGTGGTAGCGGTCATTATAGCAAAGAGATCAATAACCACAGACACAGATAGTCAACAGTTCAATCGGTCATAGGAACTGTCCCATTGGCATCAGTCGAATACGACTGGTGTCTGAATACTGGTCATGAATGAGGCAATGGTTGTTCGTATACGGAGCCCCAGATGAAAGTACGCAAATCGGACTAATTCGGACAGTTCAACTGCGTGGGTGTTTAGTGTGAGGAACTTGATAGGTTATGGCATGTCACTAGATTCAACCAGAAACATCTAGACCAAATGCAGATCGAGCAACTTTATAACCTCTATACGGTCGTACAATTTATTCCGCATACAGCGATGGATCGGATATTACGCTTCGAACGGTTCGATGTTGAACCTTGCTCACCAAATGCTACGAGGCAGTGGAACTATTGATACAGGACTTTCCTCAGCCTCCTCAAGTCAGTGGATAAATTAAAACCCGACAAACTGGATATGCTGATTTCATACATATCTTTTGCTGTCTACGAACATGTCATGTGAAACCTATGAAATGGCAATGGAGAAGCTCAGTATTCTCTAAGTGGGCCCAAAAAATGAGGTCTTCGTCCGTCATATCCTCTCCACAGGCAACGCTTGAGCCTTTCTCGTTCTGATCTCTCTTATGTGCTGCCGGCTTGTCTGTTTTCACAGTTCAGCTTTGTGATGTAAAGTGCCTAGCCCATTAAATCAGAAGGCTTAGAGTAAAATAAAAAGTTATCAAATCCTTCCTCGCAATATTGAGGCTTACCCCCTGATAACAGAGAGAGAGAAATTTCCTTCTGTGCATATTTTGTTCAATCAAAGGGCAAGTCTCACCACAAACTGTTCGGCCAATTCACGTCCTCCAAACCGGAACCCTGTGAACTAGTAAACTAAGCCGAAGACCACGATGATCGGCGTGATGAATAAAAACAGACCGAGAGTAGTGAAAAAGGGGAACGTGAGTACCTTTTGTGAGGAGAACCAAATATTTCTTCTTTGTAAAAAAAGTAGTTACCAAAATTGTAAAAGATTTTTTGGATTCAAATAATTCGATCTGTTTCGCTTAGCCACTTCTGCTCTCAGTAAGTCGATCAGCATCTTGTCAAACAGTTTGCTGATCAGATAAGTACAAACAAACACACAAACACATATATGCATTTCGCTTCGTCCTACGCCTAAAAGCCACAAGCTAATTATCATCCGTCCAGACAAATCAAAGCCTTCGCAAACAGTTTAATTTTTACACACTAATGATTAGAAATTAGCGGTCACAGTTATTGCTTTCCAAAACAATTTACCAATGACAACCCCCAGACACCTAGTAACCGGATCATATCGTTTTTGCTTCCAACATAAGGTATCAATGCGCATTTTAATCTTCGAAAAGTCCCGAAGCCTAAACCTTTGAATAGTGACTAAGATCAAGTTTATACGCATCTCATCACTTCTAATTTTTCAAGTCTTACCAATATGATTCTTTGGAAAAGTTGGTGATTTTTGCAATAAACCGGTTAAAAACAACCGGTATTCGAGCGGTTAAAGCCTGAAAGAAAATACATAAGAGTCTGCTGCATTTCGACAGCCGCTGAATTTCACCAAAGTTATTATTTTCAAGTTATTTTTCGTTGATAAAATTTATTTTTATCGTACCATGTTATTGTTTTGCTCGAACAAAAACAACTGTTATGCAGTGACCTTCCGTGTTTCGGTATAAACATTGGAAACCACTGCGATGTCTATCTATCCTCCAAATACCTCGGACTTGACAGATCGGTACCTATGATTGTATGTGAAAGTGCGCGGGTGGCAACCCGTATATTCAAAGTGTGGTTCAAGCACTCAATCCTAATATAAATGACGCAGATAAAAGGGTCTTCCGGCGTTTTTCATCTATGAGAATTGGAAGGGATTTAATTCTTGCATTTTATCTTTTAATTTGCGTGCTAAGACTCATCATCGACAATCAGCTAAATGCGTGTCATCTTCAAAATATAGATGGAAGATTGAAATAACTCTTTTATTTGTTTCTGTCCATCTTCCTGACGGATTTCTGTTGACGGCGCAGATCAGCTCAAATTTGCGGTAGATAACGTGCACTACGGAATGATCTCCACTGAACTTCGAAATTTAATCCACCTTGTATTGCTTACTCATGAGTAGGCAAGTAAATAAGTGATGTAAATGGGCCTCAAGTGGGATGGAAAATTCCCCGTTGTCTAATACGTAGTCGTTTCCTGAAGGTTATATTTTGCTGTAAAACCTAAAGAAATAATATAATGAAGAGGATAATCACTTTTCGTTTAATCTAACCCCCACAATTGTTAATTAGAAACAGGTTAGTTTGTTTCATTCGACCAAAACGAGATTGATATCCTGCGGGGAAGCGTTATTGAGATTACACAACCAGAAACTGAAATTACCTGGTAACTTGATAGATTTAACTTTTTCTATCACTCCTTGATCATTAGCGAAAATATGGTGAATCGGGAGATGCTTTCGTGAACAAAAACTAAAGTGAGTACTGTTGCATTTCAACCAGTGCATGCGTTGTGAGCTCAGGTGACTGTGTGGAATCCCTAACAGAAGACCGAAAAGCCTACCATCCCTTCGACCAAATAAACACTGCAGTCAGTTTCTGAAACTTTGCTGTATTTTCTGTTTTTCGGCAAATGTATGTGGGTAAACTGATTCACTCCGTGGCGTAAATTCAATCGGTCACGGACGTTCTGCGAAAAACTTCATATATTGATAGATCGAACGCACACAGACAGTCATGCTCTCTGTGTTGAGGTTTCCTTCACACGGGCATCTTTTGCCGATATTCTCGCTGGCGTGACATTTGAAGAACTAGCACTGTGACCGGATGGGTATGTTCATTATGTCCGTTCTATGTTAATCACAAGGTTATAGTACAATCGACCGTGGCTTATGCGCTCTGTTTCAAAAGGATGGTTCATGATTCAGCAACAATAGTTCCTTTACACCCAACCCGTTTGACAGTTTAGTTACACGGACTCTCAGAAAGCTTGTGAATAATACCACGCCCTGATATTCCAGAAGGACTAGTGTGATTCAGCTTCATATTATCACACAAGCCATTGCGTTAGTCCATTGTTAGGTAGTGAAAATTGTGTGTGTGCCTTAGAGGGCTAATTACAACACTCAATCACAAAGTGATGGGAGCTCTCAACTACAACATGCCCATTGGTTTGTTCTGCAAACTAAAGCCCCGCCCAGCTTTATAAATTAGGCCCAGTCAGCTCTCCCTGCAACATTTTACTACTTTCTGTGATGTAGTCAGTTCATAGATGCACATGTANAATAAAGAAAATGACTGTGTGCATATGTACATGTGCGCCTCAGGTGGGTCCACGTGACCCTATTGGCTGTGATGATAATCTGCATTTTTAAATACTGATTATCTGCGTAATAGTAACACTGAGATCGCTTCAGGATAGGACTAATTTTGTGTTCCGGAGATATTTATTACTAAGCTACANCTACACCTTTTCCCATCAAGCTTTAATTAAAACCTGCTGTCCTCTAGCTTCGACTAGCAGTGATTTAGCCTCGACGCACAAACTTTAGTCATACTGCTGTATGAGAGTTGGATAAAGATGTAACGAAATATTCTGAGGTTAGCGAATGTTGAAACATTTTATTTTCTACAAACGTTGATGTCGCAAAGCTTGATTAAGAAATGAGGTCTGGCGGTCGTATTCTGCGCAGTTGACGGTCGCAATAGTATCAAATGCCGCACCACATTTGATTGGAGAAGGCTTAACGATGGGCCCGTATCGTCAAACCATTTGGCGCATCCCGTATGGCTTTGGCATTTTCAATGAACCAGTTTTTAATGTGTTAAATAATATGCGACTTGAAGATTTTAAAAAGCTTACCTGTTTAAATTTGATGAAGATCAGTTCCAGCGGTTTAGAGAAGGGACTGTATGGTGGATGAAATCGAATTCTGTGGTTGACATCTAACTGTGCATCCGGAGCTCTTCGATAAATCGACGCACTGAAAAATATAAAAACAACTGGAACACCCGGTTGCCCAGTAGCAATTAAAGTGGAGCAGCTTGATATAAACCCATTGAACTTATGCCATGTAATCTTTGTCTGACATTCATATTTCAACATACCTGGCTAATATGGCTACATTTTGTCCTGTGTTGAGTGAAAGGCTTCGAACGCCTTTACAACTCACTTTGGAGCGTCCATAACTGCAAGAGCACCATACGTTGTACCTAGTATCGTCAATATACATCCTCAGTGTTGCGTTGTAACCAATGGGTATAATCCGCTCGTTTGACTCTGACAGTTTCCGAGATCCGTTCCACGGGCTGGATATTGAGCTTCCTTACCGATTAGTGATGTCTATCTAACAATCGATCAATCGGAGCCTTGCTGGTGGATGTGCCCGCAAAGTCTTCATTCTTTCGTCTGACTGCCTCAATATGGCTGCGGGCTTTTCATCAAAGATATATATATATATATACATATATGTATTTCACACGCGTCAGAGGCCAGACTGTGTGCCAAACAAATCATGGTACAATGATCTTTACAAAAAGATAAACGTTCCGCGATTTGCATGTGGGCCGAACACTGCTTGGTTGCCTAGGCCAAGCCAGGCTAATTTTCTTGAGGAATCCACAACTGGAGACTTCGGGTAGTCAAAGCTTGACCCGCAAGGCAGCGATGCGTTGCGAAAATCGTAATATATTGAGAGCCGGTGCCCAGTTCATCGGAACATACGCCCTTCGGACGGAGCCAAACGTTCAATGTGTCCAATACACCTGGATACCCGATCGAGCCGATGACCACTTTCACAGCTGGAAAGGTGTGGGTGTGATTCGCACGTCCCTTCTTGGTTGATTGGGAATCCGGGTTTTTAGCCAACTCCCCTAGATGAACCGTCAGTGGTCCACCAACCTGGTTATAGCCTCTCACTTTGGTGCTAAAACACCTTTGTCATGGGAAGAAATTGAATAGGGCTTCCTCAGCAGAGGCCATTTGAAACGCTTGGTCTTATGGAAACATTTCGCAAGTTGCCATGGAAGGGTGATCAGCCGCTTAATAGGTGTCTATACATGCAAATTGGTCTGTGTGAGCTTGACCGTATCGGCTCACAGCAGAGCCCAACGTTGAGTAACGTCAAACATGCCTACCTCACAGCAAAGTGATCATCGGGTCTGCGAGAAGAAAAACGGAACCATGATTTCACAAAAGTCGAATGACTGATTTTCACGGTTGTGCAACCAGTCAATAGATTGTAGCAGCCAGTCATGTCGTTGCATCGTATTATAAATTGCACTCACCATACAAACTATTGATGGTAAATGCGAGGGTGATCATATCATGTGACAAACATTTTCCATTATCATGCATGGTTAGTAAAAATGTAATTGAATTAATGGGTATTTCAGATGGTGCTACACATTCAGGTTTATGTTTTTTTTAATCGACATACCCTGAAATGAAAGTAGTTTGTACGTGAAACCAAACATTCAGCTGGCCTCAAACCAATCGAATTCCATCAGATCAGACAAGTCTAAACCAGGGTGTTTCGGAAAATAGTTCTCTCTTTTGATGTGTTTT
Organism: Echinostoma caproni; assembly: GCA_900618425.1. Taxonomy (NCBI): domain Eukaryota; kingdom Metazoa; phylum Platyhelminthes; class Trematoda; order Plagiorchiida; family Echinostomatidae; genus Echinostoma; species Echinostoma caproni. The sequence continues at coordinate 48,074 of UZAN01040773.1, read as the reverse complement.
GTGGGTAATCTTAAACAAAGCTTGAGGAAAGGACTGTCGGTCGAATATCAGTAGATAGATAGCTTTTTTGAGGACCACTGGATTGTGATTCCCATTCTTAAAGTCATTCTAGACTTGGGTCCACTGCCCTTGAATTCCTTCCATCAACCACGATTACCGTCCCCAATTATCCCTTCGATCTTATTTATTGATGCTTCCATATTCAATGTAACATTCTTTACTTCTGTAACTATGTGATGAGCCAATTCCCCGTTTCCTCGAGTTATTGATCCGCATGTTATCCATTTTCCCCCATAATCTGAATGCTGGACCGCAAATCCGAGTGATTTGCCCTTTTAATCTCATGCACTTTGTCACTGTGCTGTTTTCTGCGTTGAAACAACTTCTTTCCGTAATTGACTTGAATAGGAATAACAGTGATTTAGGTCGCTTAATTGGTGTCCCGATATGTTTCGATGTATCACATGAATTGCATAAACAGCATTTACAATATAAACGGCCACAACAAATCTGTAAAATTGCCGATGGTAAGTTCAAGAAAGTAAGGATTTTTACCAAGACAAAGCCAAAGTAACGAATTAAACCTTTTGTTTCTACAAACCAGGTTGTGATGATCCAGGCCTACGAGATGACGCCTACTATGGAACGGCGCGTTACAGTTTTCGGACATACGCGATCAATCACATTTGACAGGTAAAGTCAATGACACGCGTACGGCTTCTGACTACACGCCATAGGTAGATCGTCCCAGCCAATCGAGACAGTGCAGGCAGAAGCAGAATTATGCAAGCAACACTGCAATACAATTGGTGGAAGCCTAGCTAACCAATGATCTTTTGTACATATTCTTTAATCGCCTTTATTTCTTCCAATAAACGAAGTACGAACTACTATTCTTGCGGCCTTTTCCTCGAGTCTTAGTTGTGTGGGACATTGTGTGTTAGTTTAATTGCGATCCAGTGCCTCCGTAATTCAATCCGTGATAGCTGATCCTTGATTCGTGCCCTGTGATTCCTATTGCGTGGTTTCTGTTCCCAGTTCCATGCTTAATACTACTGCTACTACTACTACTACTACTACTACTACTACTACTTGTACTACTACTAATACTACTACTACTACTACTACTACTACTACTACTACTACTAGTACTACTACTAATACTACTACTACTACTACTACTACTACTACTACTACTAATACTAATGCTACTACTACTACTACGATCATTACATAGGCTTTCATTTCTGAATCGCAGTAGCGTATCCTCTTAGGTACAACTTATATTTGTCAGTAGAATTTTTGGCGTGTCATAGAATGTGATTGGCGGTTTTTCACAACGGTTAAAGTGAAGAAGATCGGTGTGTTCAAGATTGTAACTACAAAAAATGTTTATCTACCATCGGTTTGTCCCATGAAATATCTATCCTACGTGCCTGTCAAATTTATTATTGGCCTGTATGTGACGCTTCGGGCTGCGCAACTCAATTTACCCGTACGTGTATTGTTGTTTCCAAGGCATAACTCTCCTCCACGCAGCACTGCCTTTTGAAATTATAGCGTTTGTTGCCGTCGCGAGAATGAAAGTGCCTTGGCCTGTAGTGTTTGAGAATGGATAGGTGAGGAACTTTCTGGAGGACCTCAAGGACGTCACGGAACTGGCGGGGGTTCGATTGAACCAGGATAAGTAGACGGCTCTCTGAGAGCTTCTTAAGGGTCGTGCGCGGACGGTGTTAGATGTGGCGCAAAGAGGCCGAGAGGAGAAATATTGGGTCGCCGCGAAAGACTCCATGATCTCGAGGTTCGAAATCCCGGTCAACCGTCAGGAGGCAATGCGGCGATTCAGGAAGGCGCTATTTGGAGTGGGCATGTTCCTTCTGTCTCATGCCGTGGTCCTGTTCGTCCTGTTGGATCGAGTGCTTCTGACGTGGGAGGATGCCGCGCATTCGGGTAATCTACTCAATCGATTCATGGAGAGCCTGTCGGAAGATCTGCGCAAGGTGGCACGGTTAATCAATATCGGGAAGAACATGGATGCCTTGAGACTGACTGATATCTTGAGTGCGTTCATCGGGAAGAAATGTATTGCTGTCCAGGCAACTGCAGGGCCCATGTGGCAGCCTAAAGAGGCCATGGAGACAATCAAAAGATCGCCGAAAGAGGTAACGATCATCCAAACACATGACGACCTGCAAATTGTCAGGAAGAGAAGGTTTCTCTATCATTTTAAGTCTTGTCCCTCTTGACCATGAAGTGAGCCGACTACATTCCCCTTGCCTCTCTCCGTGATCTAACTGGATCATTTTCCGCTATTTGCGCAACTTGGAATCCTTTAACCCGATACGAGACTGTCTTATCACCGGTTTGTAGTGTTTGTGATGGTGTAGTAGTTCCACAGAGGATATTTCAAACGAAAAAAAGAGTTGCGAACAAGAGAGATTCGTATTCATGCCAGTACATCTCAATATATATCACTACTTGGGAATATTGGTTAGATGATGAATTCGTCGTGTGAATGAGGCGTCAACTGAAGCGCTAGGAAGCACTGGACAGCTGTTTTGACCTAGTTGGGTCTCATTAGCAGTGCAAATCCATCGACGCAACTGGAAATTGAACCCGGGGTCTCACAGGTAGAACGCAGGCATACTACCCACTCGGTCAACGGGCAGCTGATCAGACTGTATCTCATTTGGAATACACACGATATCGCACAACCCACCATTGCGAACTGGTTTCGGGCGACGGACTGCGCTCAGCACTAGCCTCCAGGATTATGACTTGGTTGGAACCTGTCACTTGACTACTTTTGATAAGAGAGGAATGGAGGATTGTCTTGGGAAAATAAAATCACAACACATCACAGATTATTAGAACCGATTTCGTCATGAGACCAGGAATCGGACTCATCACGATCGCATAGTTGTTTGTCCACTCAATCTATCATTGAGATTACCCGTGATAGGGTGTACGGGGGGAGGAGTGTTGTCCACGGAAGCTTTAACGCTAGCACAATTCTTTTTTGTGAACACAGAGGGTGTTTGAGCTGACGAATGCTCAGCACTTCTGCTGTGGTCAGCATCGGACAGAGAACCTGCCTCGATGATCGCCTATGAATTTTATACAGAGGGCGGTCACGTCCACAGTGTGATGTGTTCTTATTGTTACCTGGTGTCCAGCCTGCTGTGTTCAAAGTTCACCGGGCATGTTAAAGACTCTAGGCTGTGGACGAATTGCGGGTTCTCGGTGATGTTATCCGGGTAAGCATTATGTCCCTTGTTTCAGCTTAGCCATTCGCCCGATCAATGAATGAACCCGATTGATCGTTTAATTGTCGGATTCGCACAAGGGTATAAGTTATGAATCTTTTGCAGCGTTGGTAGAGAATCCCTGCAGGAGAACTGGTACGATGCACCACCTTGGAAATTCGGAGTGAAAAAAGTTTATGCCATGATGACATTATGCTAATTCTTGACTGGTCTAAGATAGAGATACCATTTTTCCATGTGGGTCCGGAAAAAGAATGTAACAATAAACTCAAAGATCGCGCACAGTCGAACGGATATCATATTAAAGCAATAGATTTTTCAAAATTATGCATTCCAATACCCGCTGATATAGGCCAACCGTAACTCAAAACTCGCTTTGTTATGGTTTTCATCAAGCCAGAGAAAAAAATGGGAACACCAAATTAAGATACGGAAAACATTGATGCATAACGGTGATCAAACAGCCTCGTGTCAGGTTGAAGGATTCCAAGTTGCGCAAATTGAGGAAAATGATCCAATCAGATCACGGTGAGGGTAAGATGGAATTTAATTGGTTTAGATCACGAGTGAGATGAACAAGACGATGTGAAGCGATGGAGCCAGCGCACTGTACTACATTCTCGGTGATCCTTTCCAACATCAATTCACGTTTATCTCAGTTTGCAATTGTAATTCACAGAGAAGTCTAATTTACGTTAATAATAGCAGTTATTGGTTACCTTGGCGTTGCCTCGGCAAAAGCTCTAACAAATTACATTACATCCATTTTTATCGACTTGTTGTGATCAGTTATATTATATAAACTGTAATGTGCACCTGATGAGATACATTCAAATTGTGCAAAATAAACATACTGCTATCTCTACCCAATCTCTGTATTCTTAGTTTTCATTTTCTCTACATTTTATCTCTTCCAAACCTAGTATGGAAGCCACGTTATTCAGCAAATCGCGAGATCGAAGGACTGAATGATCGGTTTGACACGGCGTCGCACATCCCCTTTTCAAACCTTAAGCTCAAAATTCAAATCGTCTTATAGGTAGGAATCACGATTTCATTTCTTGGGTAGAATCCTGCTTTAGTCTCTTCATTTTCATAACTGTGTGTAACAAAAGGCCATCAGTCTCATTCTGTACCAGAAGATATTTCTTTCACTTCTCCGACTGCCTTTCGTTCTATCTGCCTGTCTGTCTCGTCTGTCTGTCTGTCTGTCTGTCTGTCTGTCTGTCTGTCTGTCTGTCTGTCTGTCTGTCTGTATGTATGTATGTATGTATGTATGTATGTATGTATGTATGTATGTATGTATGTATATATGTATGTATGTATGTGTGTATGTATGTATGTGTGTATATCTCGCTCCGCTGTGGTTCTTATCTCATCGGTGTGTTCGTTGTATGTTCAGTCCGTCCCGGTGACTACTGCTAGTCCCGTGAACAGGTGACAAACGAACCATCCCTGCCGTCACTTCAATTGTTGGCAAACGCTCTGCCTACCTCTTCTCTCGCCACTCACGCAAAATAATGGCCTTGAAGATCAACAGTTTGTTATTACTCTTATGGGAGATTAAACATGACGAAGAAACCTAAACGATGCAACTGTTGCACCTTTACTTGAACATTTAGCAAAATCATAGTGATCAATTTATTCCCGTTTATTCATCCATTGGCCAAGCACCAAAAAAGCATTTCAATGTTCTTTAGGATAAGATATAACTACAGGCTGAGGCAACAGGAGCAATATCTTAGTTTCATGATTGGATATTGCTTGGCACTTTGATCATCCCAGCTGTGCATAAGGTCGACTCTCAGTCGTTCAAATGTACTCACAATACACACCAAATTTAGAGCCTTAATTTTGCGAAATTTCCCAAATTGTTTCTTGTTACAAGCTACGTTCATCATTGTCGAACTACATAGATACTCGGTTTTGACCTGCCTTAGATAGAACCAACTTTTCAAAGTCAATGGCTTTATATTCAGCCCGCAGTTACCTGTGAATAGGAGATGGATAGTTACATTAATGTAGACTGCATATCCTTCCGACTTCATCTTTACGCACAATCCTCAGTTCGTCCAGTCAACCGTACACTCGGAAAGTACTAGACTTGGGTTTCGCCCTTATTAGGGCTGAGTTGTAGCGCCCATCCATAACCCCGTCCGGGATATGAACTCCTGAACCGTTGCATGGAAGGCGTGCGCGCGTCGCCACTGTCACATCGGAGCTGAGTGGAATTGCCAATTCATGCTTTTATTTAGATTTCGTCCTTTATTGAAGAACAGCCGGTTACTTTGGCCCGACAGCAACGACAGGAGATATGTTCGACCGTGTCAACTCCATTACAAAGCTTGCCACCAAATCAGGACTTCCATGCGGATTCGGCCACTCATGCCAAACAACTCCTACGCTAAAATTTAATTTGCATTCTATTCACAGTGACTTGTGAGTATTGATGAAAAACAAAATGATTTTCTGTTTAGTGTTGATGTTTAGGCTAGGTTCAGTTTTTTTGAGGTATGAAAACATCGTTTCGCAGCAATTTGGGAAACCTTTATGGTTTTGCCTCATTCGGCACAAATGCATTTCTAGATTAACTACGAACCTTATCGAATCAAATCTTCGATATACTCTCATTTGAGGAGTCGGTTGATACAGTTATCTCACAGTCATTGAGATTGATTCTAGCACAACCGAGAGCAATATTCGGGACGAACGTGTACACTAATAGGACAGCATGTTTAGGGGTAATGGTAATCAACTTTCAAAATTATTGGCCCTACCAGAGTTCATTCAGTAAAACAAAGGCTTTATTCTTGTTCTATATTGTGCAGTACCGTAGTACCGTATAGTCCTAGCTTGAGCAAGCACTACGACTCGTTTTTCCGTTAAAATACCAAACACAATTGCCCAGGACGTGATACTGCACCTTACTTTCTGCCTTTCAGAAAAAACCTATTGACTCGCAGTGTTTGAAGCCACAAGAACAGCCAACAACACATCAATCTGGACGCAAGATTGGCCCGGGCCACACATCGTCCTGTGCAAACTGAACTGAAATGAACTGAACAATAATCGACCCATTGAATGCATTACACGGAAAAAAATGTTTCACATATATGATAAAAATAACCCATGGTCCAACGGGATAGCATGATCGCGATCTGCAATTCTCACAGCTTAAGTGCGAACATTACAGACAGGTTATTTACGTATTTCATTCAGCCACCAAGTTATCCGTGTATCATGCACATCTACTACTTACCACTTGTTACTATACCAGATAAACCTCGAATTGCCTTGTCCGTTACACCATCAGACGAGACGAATTTCAAGTCGCCGCACCCATTAGATACCGTCAAGGTACGAAATGGAGTTCCTCGTCCCTACCTACCTATTAGTTTATTGCAATCAATCATCCCCCATCTCTCATTCAATCAACTAGGGGGGGGGAGGGNTTTGTGAGAACACATATTTGAAATGAAGTTATCTCCAAGGTTTTCAAGCATTGACGGATGAATGCTGATGGTCTCGACTGTTGCCAATATACGAAATATAACTAATGTTGAGGTTGTGGGAATGACCAGTTCTGTGACCCAATTTAAACAGAGAATGTTGACCATCGGTCGGCATGAATTGTGTACATCTATTTAAATGCACCACGAATCCGAATGAAATTGAGAAAATAGTACCCATTCCGATGGTCGAATAGTTCTTATTAATTGCGAAAGGAAATTTTGTATGCTCGTCTGTTAGAGGTAGCAGATAAAGGTTTTGTCTTGATAACAGAATGGATACCGGTTTGATTCAACGCTACAAGATAACAAGGAATTACGCTTAAGAGTTTGATGACGACCAATAAGAAAGAAGTCAGCATTTTGGATCAATTAAATGCAACGCAGCATTTTTCTGGTTGCCAGGACCAGACTAGCACGAAATCTGATGGTTTGGAACAAAGATCGTTTCTTGTAGACACTACTTAATCCTTTTGACTTCTGTCCAGGAATTAACCGCTATTTCCTTCACCTTTGTTCTGCACTGCCATGGCGGTAAATTCCAGTACCTGACTTCTAACGCAATCATTATTGCTGATCTCTGGGCCTTTGAAGTATTAGATGAACGTTTGTAACCTACTGATAGCCTTAAAAGTGGTTCAGTAGTGTTGATAGGCGTTCTGTTATGCAGATGGGAACCTCGGTTTCGTTTTATGATAGGTACCACAAATCGTGGTTAGTTTTGTGCATTTGTTAGGGAAAATCCAAAGCCTAAGTCCTTCGCTGGATTTATCTTCTAGTGCTGGATCACTAAAGCTTTTTTTCTCTAAAAATCTGCGGCTTGATTTTCACAGCGCTAAATGAGTATTTTCCTCCGTGAGCAGATCTAGGAAATTCGGTTGCTGATAAACAACGTTCGTGCCTGTTACTTCAGATAAAAACGTTGCATCTTCGTAGCACTAGTCTCCAGATTTTACTTTTATGCTCTGAGAATCCATGAAATGGGTTTTGTCTGTGTAGCGCTGAGGAGCTGCTGCATCTTTTATATTCATTATTTCCAGCATAGCCCTCAACATTTGAGGTGTAAGGATTCCACCTGCTAATAGGAGGTCATTTCCCTCGAAGTAAGTGTTGAATGTCAGCCCTTTAATTGGCCACTCTCCAATCCTGCAAATTGTATCTTTGTATATTCAATTAAAGCAAATGAAATGAAAAAAGATATATTTTTAACACCAATCTTTACGGACACTGCGCCAAAATAACCATGGGTGAACCAAAAACATGGGAACAAAAGGGGGGAAGAAAATCAGTCAACTCGGAGAATAACAATTTTCCTTGTTTGTCTACTGCACGCACCTGTCAGAACCACCTCCGCATAATTCTAAAACAATTATGTGTGTCGATGGTAGTGATCAAGAAACGGTTCACAAAAGTATGCATGCACTCATTATCGTTGTATATAGCTATTCAACCATTGGGTTGAATTCTTCGCTCTTGGATTCATGTACGAAGGGCATTATTCATAATTCGCAGTCGTTCAATCCATTATTTCATCCAGGTGGGTCAATTTAATGTCTACTGTGGTAGCCAATTCATCTTCTTTAGCCAAAAATGACTTCTGGGAAGATCTTCCAACACTGGATTTTGTACTGTAGGCAGAAATGTCAAGGAAACCACTTACGCAGTCGCATCGGATGGAAAGGTTTATTAGTTCGGTGGTGTCAACCAATCAAGGGCAACTGGCCAAATAAACAGTAGCGTTTATGTTAAAGAATCCTAAGACAAATTAATTGTGTTATCGATAAACAAATGCAGTATTTTTAGACTCCTTGTAACTATTGAGATACTTTGGTTAAAGAACTGCTGCTCAAGTCTTTATTCAGAACAATCGGATCAACACTGTACATGAAGATCCCAAAGAACAATATCAAGTACTGCCAGCAGATGGTCAAACCTGAGCCGGAATGTTTACCTAAACGGAACGCAGATAGTGCCAGTGGGCCGTTTAAATAAACGACAATAAATGCGGTTGTTTTATTACCAAAACCAACTTGTATTGTCACCCGAATGAACATGCGTCAATCCAATTGCCTTCTCTTATTAGACGATAATTGTGGTATAAAAGTGAATAAATTTTGCAGTAGTTGGTAATCGGTCACGATTGTAAGCTGCAATCGAAGCAGGTGTTTTTTTAGACTATGAATAGCCTAACAGATCATGAAGACTTTCTTCTGAGTCTAGCATTAAACCTTTCCGATCTCGTTCACCAAACGAAAAATACAAAACTTTCCGCACTAGTCTTGTTCAAGGACTGCTTCAATGCCAGTGAATGCTTGCAGCGTCTGTTACCCATGTTGGATGTTTCGGCGGGTAAAATGGGTCCACTGCCGGACGCCTACGAATCATCCGCATCATGTCACAAACTGTACACGATTACAGTGGTCGGTTTTAATTTAATTGAGCCTTGATTAAGTTTTGTGACAAAGTTTGGGAGGAATGAGGAATAAAACTGTAGATTCCTGGCGCAGAATCCGAATTATTGTTTACTTTTCGGTGACGCGAGACGAATCGAGGGGGGGGGACAAAATCAACTTGGATGTGAACATTATCCCTACCAATCAACCGTGCTACCTAAGAACTTCAATTCCAATCAAGTGATTACGTATCATCCAGGATTTTTTCCTTTATATTGCACGTTAGTAAGTTCATTTTAAAACGAGACATTCAGTCGTGAAGAGCTCTTCATGCGTGTTCTGATCGCGTATCAGGGATACCGTGAGATCAGAACGACTGTTTTGAAATATTGAGACCTTTTTTTATAAAAATATCCCTTATTTCCACAACTAAAACTCAGATCACTGGGGTCTGTTGCATTCATTATGATCGTTTATTGTCTACTTTTTTTTCTAACCCTCGTCTTCAATAAAAATTACATTTCGAATTGCAGACGAATGTTTGTTCAAAGCACTGATTTTAACGTAATCTTGAAGTGTGTCGCCTTCAGTATAGAAAATATGCGAATATAATATTCAATATTCAATATTCAGTTAGATTAATCATCAAAGTGTTGAACTTGTGCGCTCCAATCTTGATTGTTCTCTAATCTGGAGTTATCACTGTTGTAAGAACAATAAGAAAAACACAGAGCTTTTTACAGGCGAACGCCAAGTTGGGTACGTATTTGTACTATGATCTAATTGACTATGTTAGAATATGAATTTTCTGATACAATCCGCTTACTTTCTATCCCCACTGATTGGCTCACTCACGTTAACTCTCAACGGGGCTGCTTAAGAGAACACTTTGCGCGCATTTGCAACGACCAAACAGTACGCTGTGCACGCATGTTTATCTGCTCTGAATCTGTTCAATCAGGTATATCATGGATACAGTCTAATCCACCTGAATATCCCCTAACATGTCGTGATATACGCAAACTATCATCTGCAATGAAAAGCAACAAAACTTATTAGAGATGATTGCATCTAGAAGTGCTGTCTATCATACAATCCAAACCATTATTGGAGTAAACAGAGTGTGGGTTGAAACCAGCCTAAAAATATAGTCACACACAGACTGGGTTTAAGTTACCAAAGTCAATACAAAATATTGTTTTTTATCGGTGAAGTATACATAGAAGTATCTCCAATTTCTCTCCCTTTCAATAGTCAACATATTCCTTTGTCACTCATATCGGTTTCAGCTGTATTGACTGTCGCTCACGTGTGGTTTCTTGTGCACGTGTGCATGGGCCAATCATGCGCTTTGGCCCTTGTCGGAAGCATCATATGCAGCGGCAGCTTGTTGTCAGAGTCTATTTTGACTCTGGTATGAATGAGCCTAATCACTAGTGCCCGTAGGCGATCACGTGACCCGGCGAGAGACTTAAAAGGCGTGATCCGAAACTCTTCTCTCTCTTAACAAGCAACGTCTCAAATTTCAACACAGACGGAATGAGGCCTTTCGTTCCACTGTGTTTACTTCTGTTGTTTTTGCCCCGGGAGATTCACATGCAAGGTAACGACATTCATGCATTGAAGTGAAAACCCGGATTAATTATGGTTGCTTCCATATGATATTTTTTGATCAATGAGTTCTCATGGGTTTTCTTTACATATTTTACCCCTTTTACAATAAACCGTGTTATTTGGTAGAGCAATGAACCAAATGATCGAAAAATCCCATTTCAATCGGTTGTAGAAACCAATTGTTTCAACATTGACTGTGACTTGGATTAACCACTCGCAAGAATCTCGAACAGAACAAATCACGTATAAAGTGTCATGAGTAAAACTCAACAACAACAGGTATCAATATTGTAATCGAATTGATCAGTCAGTCTTAAGGTCAGGAGACCAATCAATTATTTATGATAGTCAAAGTAGAGCGTTAGACTGCCAGTTCATCTAAGTTGAGACTCGTCGATTGCGTGTGTTGTCTTCGTCGGGACTCGACCGGTCAAATCTAGGCCTGGGAATTTCCGGACATTACAATGGTTTTGTGGATCAGAGTGATCTACCATGTATACATCCACAAAAGACAGGTTACCTGTTTTACCTGTGTTACGCACTCTTTTCACTACATTTGTAAAGCAGCATATAATGACCGCACATTGAAACAGCTGTTCATATTGGCTACAGCAAGTGGAACTGGTTCAGTGGCAAGTGTGATGGTCGACCATCTAGCCAACACAAGTCACAAGTCAAATTGACTTTCTGGATCAGATATTTGTGCCCGGTCTCATCCTCTCGGAGCACGGTGTCTTTGCACACTAGCCAGGGTCGAAGCCATAACCACGTTCCCATGTAAACCAGGGCTGCAGCAATAAAGTCAACCAGATCACACGCTATAATTGTCTTGACGGCGAACTGACGATTTCATCAGCATCACTTGTCCTGATTATGAGAGGAGTCCCAAAGAGTCAGTCATATCCTTCGATCGACTCCTTGACCAATCCTTAGACATCTCGAGCTCTTATAGGATCAGTTCAGGCTTGAGAATAAAACATCAGAAACAACTGGCCACCTGCAACGGTGCCTTTTCGTATATTCTGAAGTTCGAGAGCACCGAGTATTGTAGTTTGAACGTGTCTGTATGTACGCAGAACGCAGCACTTCCTCTTAAGATGAACCTCCTAAGAAGGCAGGGAACAGAGAATGAATAATCGATCAACTCGCAGTGTCCAGGTTTCGCTGGGATAAAAAAGTTGAGATCATCCGTTCAGCTGTCTCGGTCTTTGTTGGAACTGATGTGTTCACTCACCTCAAGATTGGCTACCTAGGTTCTAAAGAACTTGCTTTATTTTTTAGTTTGAACCGTTTGTCATTTATTTTACTCATACAAGTTTGTCCACAATTTTTTGGCTTCAAAGATGACCTAAAAAGTGAAAAGAACCAAACTTGTGAAAAACTTGGGAGCGTAGTTGAAAGAAAGCCTTAAGTTCATATTTACAAAAACTGTAAGAATTCAATTGAAAATGGAACATTGGGACCCGCCCTTGGTCATTTAATATCGCGATACGAACTCGCCAAAACAGGGTGAATACAGCCGGACCACAACAAGTATACTATTTGGCTCAATTCAGCCATAAAAAAGCTATGTAGTTATATGTACTGTGTTAATGGTTTAACGGGTCAATGCCTACGTTTCACTCATGTAGCAACAGGAGTAAGAAAGTCTGTGCATTGACCTCAACTGGGTGGTCAGCGGCCGCAACCAGAACCGATGCGGCTAATTTAGACGAGATGGCTTTCAGTCTCCAATCCGGTGACGACTTCCTCGTGGTCGTGTGTGTGCAACACGCGTGCTGTATGCGTGATGCTCACCACAACCGGGAGATTTAAAAATTGAATAGATAAATCCACCAGTACTCATATAGAGCCTAATTTGACTTTGCGCTTTTTGGAAACAAATTCACTGCAGTGAATTTACTTCGTAAATTCCGAAGCGAATAACTTTTGATCCTAGTTCGTTTTAACGATAAACCGTTGTGATCATTATTTTGAGTAAGTTATTTTTTGCTGTTTTTTTACTTAGAAATGTCCAATATTGGGAAGCAGAAGAAATATTGGTTGAATGCACACATTCAAGCGACATACGCAATAGAAAACTGTCGTGTAGCCCGAGGAAAACGAAACGCTTAAACAAATAAATGGAAAACGAACCAAGGACGTAGATACAACGTTCAAGAGTACATCTTCGGAAGATCAACTGGAAGCAAGTGTTGCCTTAATTTCGTACGCCTGTTGTCGGTATATATAATCGCATAGTGCGCACACACACCAAGCACTTTTGGAGTCCGTCACTTCAAAAGGTCCCCAAAATTAGTCAGTGTCTCACTTCCATACCAAGGTGAAATGCTGTAACCAATATGTTTTGTTTATCCCTGTAAGGCAGAATGCATGAATGTCACACTTTTGAATGTAAACTTTCGCACCAATCGGACGATCTGTGACGTTTTCTGCAAACGTAACTCATAAAAGCTCATTGCAGAGGCAATTTTCAGGGGTGGTAAGTAGAATTCTGACTTGATTCCTTAGCCCCTAGAATAAGCATTACATACTTTACACTTCTTATCTTTTTCAAGATACAGCTTGATAAACCAATGTAAGAATTGTGCTGTTCAACATCGATGAGTCAACACGAATAGCTTTTTTATTTGA